>PRKT01001505.1:0-12811 GCA_003671525.1 Saccostrea glomerata
TAATGACCGTTTTAATTGATATAGGCGTAACTTTTTAAATTTTTTAGGAAATGCTTTGAAACTTATAATATAAGGATTTATTAGTAGCATAGACATTATGACATGGTCAAAATAGCAAGATCTCACGCGCATGCACGTGCGCTTTGCTCTGATTGGCTGAAACTAAAGTCTCAATATCTTTCTTGTTTTTTGACGAAATCCTTTGAAATTTAAAAAAAAGCCATGCATTAGGATATCCTACAACATGATATATAGCAATTATCATGAAAACACGTGCATGCACGTACGCTGCAATCTGATTGGCTTAAACTTTAAATAGCTATAACTCCCTTGATTTTCAACCAAACAGGATGGGATTTGGAACATAGATAGATATACTGGACTACTACAAAAAAATATGGTCACCATGCACATGCATACACGTGCATGTATGTGCGCTGCAATCTGATTGGCTGAAAATTTAAACAGCTATAACTCCCTTGGTTTTCAACCAAACGGGGTGGGATTTAGAACATAGATAGATGTAATGGACATCTACAAGAAGGTATGGTCACCATGCTCATGTATGCACGTGCGTGCACGTGAAATGAGCAAAACAAAAAAACACTTGAATGAGCGTATCTTTTTAATACTTTTGGATTAAATACTTTAATATTAAGTATATTAAAATAGATAGATTGTGTAGACAAGATGATATGGTCATTACGCACATGCATTCACATGCGCACGCAAAATTTGAATGAACTTGGTACACTTCTGGGTAAACGTTAATAAAGTCTTAAATGCATCGAGTTTGTCTTATTTAATTAAGCTTACAGGGAATATGGCACCAAAAGGGAGTTGGGGAGCGTTTGGGGAACATCTGTAACGGTCCCCGTTACAATTAGCACTAGTTTAATACTTGAATTCCAACTGTATCTCGTCAATATGTCTTGATATAAATATCTAGTGTTGAAACGAACCGCATGTCCTATAGCGGCTTCCATAGATATGATCTGACCCACTATACTAGATATTGATTTCACCAGAAAGCATACGTACCCAGACTGAGTCTTAAATAAAATTTCCTCGATACACTTGAGAAGCTTATTAATTCTCTCTGAGGTTACTTTTAAGACACCGTTAACCCTATCCCAATCAAACCCTGACAAAACTACATTTTGCTGTGGGTACCAGGCATTTTTGGAATCTGCAATAATAAATCCAAGCTCTAGCTGTTAAGTCTCTTTTTATAATATCACTAAGTAGAAACGCGTCATCAATTTTACTACATCCAGCTAAACCATCGTCCAAATACATGACAACCTGAAAACTTAAGTATCTCCAATAATGAACTACTTTTCTCATAAGTTTTTTAAAAATAAGAGCTGCTGAAAAAATGCCGAATGGTAATACATTGAAAACAAAATATTTGATAGCACCATTGATTTCCCATTGAAAACCTAGATATTGTCTTTGCTGTTCAAATATTTCAAAGTGACAATATGCTGATTTTATATAGAAACTAAATAAAAATCCCCTTTTTGAAAAACTTCTCTTGCAACTTTAACATCTTCCATTCTAAACGAAAAATCGTAAATACAAGCATTGATATGCCTACAGTCTAACGCTAAGCGAGGTTAACCTGCTTCGTTGAAAGCAAGAGTCAAAGGATTAACAACAAAAGGAACATTCCTTACCTGTCTTATGCAACCTTTGTCAATGAGCTTTTGAATCTCGGAATAAACAATTTTGACATTATCCCTAGCAGATTTGATATTGTCCAAACAAACACTCTCTGGAATAGCTTAATATGGAATCTTGTATCCGATTACTATTACATCTAAAATGTACTTATCTGTCTTTATTTCTACCCATTTAGTCAAATGACTTCTCAAACGTCCAACTGAACTGACATTTTCATCTACTGTGGCCACAAAACGGCATACATTCGTTTTTCTAAAACACAAATCTTAGATAAAACACTTTCTTGATTACTGCATATATTTTGAGCAATACTTTCTAAATTACTTAACTTAGAGCTTGTCTCTTTGCTGTTGCTGGAGCATTCCTTTGCTCAATGACCGGCGAAACTGCATTTAAAGCATGTCCCCGACTTTTTGCTGCCCTCGTATGACTTGGTCTGATTTTGTGCGCTGCTGGACTTCTCCGGGTATGGGTTGATGCGTCTGGCCGCTCTCGCCTTTTGGATCCGCTCTTCTTTTAACTTCTTTTCGGCCCTTATTTCTGCCTTCAAAATTCGTTTTTCACCCTCCTCGTCAGACGCTAATTCGTGCTGCGTGTATTCTTGAACGGTGCGCCATCCCGTCTTGGATGAGTCTGCTAATTTGATTAATTTTTGTCGCTGATGAATATTAAGCTCTATACATGAGGAAATGCAATCAAAGGCTACTTCTGGCTCCCCTTCGCTCAGACCCGTGTTGGCCTCTACCAGCTTGTTTCTAATGCTGTTTTTAGATTAAGCCTCATTTTCCTTTCTTTTAAAGACAAAAGTCTTGTCGTTTGCAGCTTGAAGTTTCGAAAGCTGTTGCTCATGCTGTTGCTTTTGGTGTTTCGTTATTTTTTGCTCGAAAGATGATAATTTGGAGTCCATTATCTCCGAAACTCGTTGTAATAGCTCGTCGTTCGCCATGCTGCCCGAGAAAAATAGTGTTCCGTGCACTGAGATAGACTAGCTTAGAATAACCTTAACTTTACGCAACTGACCCTTTGTACTGGCCTTCCTATGGCCCGCCTTGTATTACGACACATAGCCATTCAAACACGCTGCTATCATACAACGTTTTCCTGCTATTCTCCGAAACGCGAGAAAACTCTAGTCTTATTGAGGCATTTGTCAGGTTTTTCGTCGGCCATTACGGCGGTATGTTCGTAGTACGTTTCATTAATGGAACAACCACTAATCAAGAAATCTGCACAAGTGATGTGCCTAATGTTGTTTATTAAAGAATTAATGTTAACGGTTTTGTTAAAGCTGAACACGATTCGTAAATACATACGCCATTTTCGATATCATTATCTACTATACATCAATACTAGGGTATACTCGTTTTTTTCGTTACACCTTACTGCTTTATTGTCATGGGTATCGGTGTGGAAAGGCGACCCGTGATCGTACTGGTTATCTTACATTACCTTTTTTTTCATTTTATTTCAGTAACGTTTATCTTTGTTGTTTGCATACTGCACAGACCTGTACAACTATAATTGTAAATGTATTTGGTATCTTACTTTCCTGTATTAGACGAGTATTACGTTACTATTCTTGCTACCGAGTCTTGTATAGCATACGTCCGTCTACTCCGGTGTCGACTAATTACACTGAACAGTGACCAAGTTTTGCCCTTTATATAGGGGCGTGCAGAGTAGCGAGAATTGGAGCAAAGATGGCAAACACATTCCTTTTACGAATCGTGTTCAGCTTTAAAAATCTAGATGAAAATATTAATTGGAGGTAAATCTATTAAAGTGAAATGTACAAATGAAAAGGCTAAATGTAACTGAAACTATGTCAAATGAATTTAACATTCATCCCCATGGAACACAAAATGCATCTCCATGTGGGTTAAAAGGGCCTTGGACTGAGGAATTGTGATAAGCTTATACCCTTAAAAATATGAAATTGATCTGACAGAGCTTTGTAAAAAAAAAAAAAAAAAACAACAACAACTATATACATGTCTGATAAATGAAATTACATCCATCTCCGGTTTATACACTGACAATGAGGTGAAATTGGCGAATGTTTTCTTGCATAAAGTTATCATTGTTAGAAAGAAAGGAATAATACACAATATCAAAATGAATATACATCAAAACTCAGTCATAACGAAGTCACAGGGTCCTATGAAAATACTTCGCTATATCCGTAATTCGTTATTAACGTATAAGAAATTCATTAAATTAATATAGCTGGGGATCCAAGATGACTTTGCTATATCCCTAAATTCTCAATATCCGTGTTGGTACTAAATAAGTTTTACTGTATACATGTACTTGTATTATTCTGCAAGGAACATTGAAATGACGTCAAGATATCCTCTCAAGTCGATTTCATGTTTTGAATGTTGGTTGAAAAAATAATAATTTGGTTGCTTAGGAAAATCATGATATGTGTAAACTCCTGGGCAAGTATTTGGATTATGTTATACAAATTCCGATACAAATTGCAATAAATTTACTGTTAATCGTTTGTCCTTTTATATCATAAAAGCAAAACTAAATGAATACATAATTTTTCCAAGCCGCGTCCTCCCCATCTTACCCCTGAGAAATAAAATACGTTACATGTACTTAATTCTATTACAATGTACAATAAAGACATGTAATTTTTCTTGCAGACGTCAGAAAATTGTAATAGCACAGACCCTGAGTACTGTAAACAATCACAATCAACAGTGAAGGAAGTTTTCTCTTGTCCTAATAGCTTAGAAAAATGGAAACAGAGGGCAGAGATCAAGAACTGTGAAGCGATTCAAAGTAACTGTTTTAGAAAACTTGAATACCACTGTGTTTCTAATGAGTGGCAAAATAGGACACTGGAGGTATGCGCACCAAAGGCAAAGATTCCTGCAGGTAAAAAATCTTTATTTTAAATCTGATTGTATGACATTTCCTGCATTCTTTTAATCAAGTAAATACATCAATAATATCCTAAATCTATCTAAGACTTGTCCAACGTTTCATAGCAATAGCAAACGTTAAGCTTCTTTAGACACTTCGACTTATCAAGTGTACGCCGTGTACGAATCACACGCAACAGCAACAGATATCCTAATCTGTTTATTTATGCATACTTCCTTCTAACATTTGTTATATGTATATTGTTGAAAAATGTACTAAGCATACTGTAGTAGTTGATATTTTAGAACACAGTGATGATTATTTTTCAAAATAGACAACTTGTCCATGATTTCAACGGACAACCCCTGTAAAATTCAAAGTTCATATTAATGGATACACGACCAATTTTTAAGAGTTTTATCATTATATACATGACATGTATGTGGGTGTTTATTGACAATTAGAGTATTGCATGGATAAGGATGGAAAAGGTTCTTTTTTAAAAGCTTTTTATGTCGTCAAATTGAGAACCGAGAAGGCACCCCTAGTGATGTGTTCGGAACCTTTTATTTTGTCGGTGTTCTGCAAATTATAAAACCCGATGAGTTCAGATTAATTACACGTAGATTAAGCATGAAAGCCTTAAGAAACTTAGAGAAAATAAGAACATTAAATAAGAAATTATGATTCACTTTCTTAATACTTTAGTTTAGTTGAGATTTGTCTCTCGTCTGATTACAGTTCAATTTCCAGAATTCAGGGATGTTTTTTCATACTAGCTACTTTATTACAAAATTTATTTCTTTTAGGATATTGTCCAGAATATAACATGTTAGGTGGAAAAGTGCAAGAGTTTTATAAATCAACATGCAAGGCATGCAAAACAGATTACTTTTCGAATGTTGCCTACAATTGTACGTATGAATATGTGTTTATTCTTCAAATTCAATGTATTCCTTGACAATTTATCAATTTATAATTTACGTAAAATTCGTTAAGTTTTATTACCCGACGTTTAATCATTATTTTGTTTGAAAGTTTCAGAATGCATCAAAAATACACAACCAAACATGTATGATATTCAATATACAGGTTTCATTTTGTTTTGAAGTTCAAGAGTGGGTCCACTAATAAGTCTGTTGCATTATTTTCCTGTCTCCTAATATTAATAACGGGTATACATTTCGGTCTATGTTCCTGTCCGTCTGTAGTTCTCTCTGTCTATAACGCTTTTGTTTCCATACGATATCTCAAGAAGAATGGAGCTTTTGAAATGAAATATTACACAATAAATGACTACTGCCAAGACAGATCCCTATTGATTTAGAGTTTTTTTTACCACACCTCCCTGTAGCCCCTCCCACACTTCCAAAAATTGACCCCTCCCTGGACTACCAACTGGAGGTCAGCACATAGTTTTCTTTCTTCTATTAGCCGGGGGACCATTCACGGTAGCTATGTCGGTAGAGCGCTAGCTCAGTGATCGGGAGGTCGTGAGTTCGTATCTCGGCCGCGACTGACCTAGTCGATAAAATGGGTAGCAACTGTTCCTTCGCCATGCGCTCGGCACTTTGAAGTGAAAGTTGCTGGTCCTTCGGATGAGACCATAAAAACTGAGGCCCCGTGTCAGCGGCAGGCGTTGGCACGATAAACATCCCTCACTGCTCAATGGCCCTGAGTGCCGAGTAAAGGTCAAAATTTGAAGCCCTTCACCGGCATACGGTAACGTCTCCATATGAGTGAAAAATTCTCGAGAGGGACGTTAAACAATATACAATCAATTAATCAATCTTTTAGCGGGGGACACATATTCTCTGAATTACCTTGTTTCAGAATATTTTTGATGAATTGCCTTTTATCTACTTAATGTCGATACAATTTAATTGCAGAATCTATTTCCGAGGTTAATATATATCAATATATAGCAAATGTTATATTTGAACAATACGAACATCATATAAAATATTATACTTTTTTCAACACGAATTTATTTTAAGCAAATGTACACGCAGTATCAAAAATACAATTAAATGAAACATAAGTCAAAATAATTTTAAATTTAGAATAAAACCTCTCAAATGGAGTTCTATTTCAAAGTAATTTCAATAAAAAAAAACCAAAACTGAGTTCGACATTAGCTTGAGTCCCTTAACAGTTATACTTTACATATAACTTTGAATAATTGCTTACTATCATTCGGTGTCTACTAAAGTTTAATGTGTAATTTCTCATGGTGTTACTTAAATAACGTACAAACGAGACATAAGCGCTATTAAATTTTCAGAAATTAAAGGAATCTAACACATTCCGGAACAATTTATTCAATTATGCTCTTTTTTACATTGAAAAGCAAAATGGCATATTTATTTTTTCCCTCAATGGAATAATAAGGAACTTGACCTTTAGATCTGGAATGAAATGTTAAAAGATTGCCATGGGCAGAAGCTATGCAATTGTTGTCCGCGTTTAAACATCTCTATACACGTGAATGACGAAGAATCCAAGCCCCAACATAATGATTTATAATTCAATTTTAGTAGTTACTCGTCATTTGATTGGGTATTCATTTTGTATAACGTAACATGACCACGTCACAATGAGTTACAACAAATCCGGATTACTCCACTTGACGTTACCTTTTAAAATATGCTACATTTGAAGCCATTTCCGGCCTTTTCATTGTCTACACTGAAATTATACTATATGGAATGAATCTTAGTTCAACTTATGTAGGGAATGAAGAGTGCCTCCAAATTATGTTATATTGTATAAAAAGGGTTAAAGTAAGCTTCATTGCTTTAGTAACATCGAGTTACAAAATTGGGTCTATTTTGGAATTGATTTCCGATATCTCGGAAAATATGCTGAATTTAGGCATGAAAATTGGTAGTTATGTAGATTGTGTATATATGAGGAGAACTAAATGAGATAAGTAAAATATCAATATTACAAATCCCTAGATTTAAAGGTATTTCAAAAACATTTAAAATTTTATTTGCGAAATTTGGTTCCCTAGAAAAGGAGATCCAGAAATTAACTGTCTTTACATCCAATTCTTTGTATGCCAGAATAAAGGAATCTGAAGGCCAGGACGTTAGAGTATACAAAATAATGACATTTCCTCTTCCAGAAAAAGATATGTTTTGATTAATCTCTCATCATGTAATTCAGTAAACTTCAGATTGGACGAACTTTTCTCCCCTCCCAAAAAAAATCCGAAATAAAGAAAATTGCATATGAAGCCTAATTTATAAGATATTTACCTTCGGAAAAATATTAAATAATGAACTACACTGCAGTAGGTAAATCATTCATGAAAGATGAAACATTCCTTTTTCCTTGATTTGGGACACAGTGCCGCTAGCTTTTTAACAATTTTTTTCATGAGTACGTTGTGTTTGTCATGATCACTAGTTTTTGGCTTTTTTTAAATTCTGAAATAGAGAGGTCTTTTACAATGTAAATTTTAATAACAGATTAGTGATTATTGTAAATAATAACTTTTATGTGACATGTGCAGTGTTTATTTAGTTTTCACTTACTTTTCCCTAATCTGTCTTACGTTTGTAAACATCTTGTGGCCTAGTTTTAACATGACCCGTTGCTCTTGCTTTTTAGCCAACCATAATTTAGCAATTTGCCATGCTGCATTCAAAAAATTTGATAAAAGCCACATTTTTTGTACACGTGATACATAATATATCTAGTCATTTTGCCCCCTATCTGTTGATTTTTGTAAATATCTATTTTCATTTGTAGCATTATAGGGAGTCATAATTGTGTTCATCACCACATGTTTGATTATTATAATTATATGATTATGCATGACCCCCTGTTTTGTATATATGTTATTCGTCATTTACAAAATATATGACGTTATTCATCCCAACACAATTGTTCTTATTTCGCCTGCCCTGTGCAAAAAACGAGCAAAAAAAGGTTATACACGAACTAAGCAACATAAAGTTCATTTTAATTCCAGCGACTAAATACAGATCTATAGATCGCTGTTCTGAAAAAAAAAATGGGACAAAGGAATAGAGATCCATTAAATAAACAATTAATATTTGCTAGCATTGCTCACAATTTTATAGTTTGTCTATGCCTTTCTCCCTATAAGTCAAAATATTTCTTACCGTGTCTTTCTAACATTTCCTTTTACTTTTTCCAAAACGAACTAGGTATGAAAGTCATGCACGACGCACATTGGACCTAATTGTCTTCTACCCAAAATAGCAGTACATCTATACAGTGATGTAATTGAATAGAAATTTAAATTGTCTCGATAACATGCCCATTGATATAATGTCAATGGTTGAGAATGTAAAATAATCTGCTATAAACACACGGTAAGTAAAGTTTTAAAATGACTGAATATACGAAGATATAATAAATGGCATTTTCTTGAGCGCAATACAATACACATTTTTTTTTCAGTGGGTTGCACTGTAATTTCCTCTAGTCCATTTTTTTCCTAACACCAGGAAGCTTAAGCTTCATATCGTTATGATGACTGTTTCATTATATACATGTATATATGACTGTGTTTGATAAATGTTACTTTTTCTTCCTAGCATATCATTAGAATCCATATCAGGAACATTGTATGAGCTACTATTGGAAATCATGCACAAATAACTGTACAATTAAGCAAAGAAATGAATTGCAGATGATATAAAACTTAATAATAATCAAATAACTTTGATAAGTGTTCATCTATGCTTGAATAGCTTTTATAAGTTCTCTTATTAGGACTTTCATTTCATTTAATAGTTCTCAAAGTGAGATTACGAACACTGGAGGTATACAGGAGCGTGCAGAGATAATGGAGAGCTTACCCATACAGATTATTCTTATTTTACTGTATTCAAATATCTTTGAATTTTTTATATTCTGATGAATGTCTATGTGGGCTTGGACATTAAATGTTTGAAAAAGCTAACAGGTATTTTTAAAATAATAATAATGTATTTTTTATTTGATTGATTGATTGTTTACTGTTTAACATCCCTCTCCCGAATTTTTCACTGATATGGAGAAGTCACCATTGCCAGTGAAGGGCTGCAAATTTAGGCCTATGCTGGGCACTTACGGCCTTTGAGCAGAGAGGGATCTTTATCGTGCCACACCTGGTGAGACACGGGGCCTCGGTTTATACGGTCTCATCCGAAGGACCGCCCCATTTAGTCGCCTTTTACGACAAGCAAGGGGTACTGAGGACCTATTCTAACCCGGACCCCCACGGGGTTATTTTTTTATTTCTGTTTTAATTCTGTAACAATTATTTTTTATTTGTGTTTTAATTCTGTAACAATTATTTTTTATTTGTGTTTTAATTCTGTTACAATTATCTATGATTTTTATTTTACCTTTTTTTTATACATATGTAAATAGTTTAATTTAAAAAAAGTACTGTTTGGGGGTTATTTCCTTCTGACCTTTAGGCTATGTTTTGATAATTTATTTTGAAAACTAGAGGTGTTGTGAGCATAAACTCATCGTCGTATAATTAATGTACATCCATGCCCAATTTTGATAACCGCCTAGATTTTCTTTTTAACATCCCGGACTCGATGCCACCTGACGTTCTAAATCATTGAATAAAGAGAGGGATCAGACAGAAACATACAGTATTCATACATCTTGTTTTTATCAATAATTTTAGTTTATTTCTTTAATGTTACTTTAATAATGTTTGTATTGATTGGGTTATTACTTACTGATATTACATTAAATAATAATCTTGCTTATTGTCTGTTGTATTATAAATTGCTAGTTAATTTAATCAGCCAACAGGAATCACGACTGTATTCTCAATTTTTGCTATTTCAAAACTGTGTACCTGAATGAGTGATTGATTATTGTTGTTTCACGCCGACTCACGCCGACTCGACAATATTTCAGCCATATTTTGTGGTGTACCTAAATGAAAAGCGACATTTTATTTAATTCAAGACTTATTATGTTAGTAAAAAATCTGAATATAGTTAACGGACAGTACCTCAAACTTAGTGCTTTCCTACAAAAGTAGATAAAATGAATTGTTCAGTCTATTCGAAGTTTATTTGCGAAATTTAATAATTCAAAAGTATTGATAAGGACTTTCTTATGAAAGATTTTACCCGTTTTCCTCGGATTTCGTCAGATCATACGTTGATTGATTTTTACCAAGTCAACCAGAAGCAATCATGCGTCCGTCAAATCATAACCATTCTTAACTCTGGAAATGGACACAATTCGAAATCATCATAATCACGCATTCTCAATTTATAGTCTCAATTCGCTTTAAATAATGTACCGCGTTTTAAGTGATATAATATTTCAAATAAATTTTATTTTCTGCCACTCATATGAACCATTGTAGGTTGTTGATTAAAATACAATAATTGTTTGTTGTAGTTTGAATGATTGTCTTAGGAGAAAATCACATTTTATAGCAGAAATCGATATTTACGTTACTGTCGCCGATCATCGTGTAATTTTTATTTTAAACCAAAAAGAAGTTTTAAATCATTTACATATCTTTTTCTTAGTAAGATTGTCCTACATTTGAGTTATATTTTCTGAATATCACACCCTTCACACATATGCGTGTCACGAATTTTTAAAAGTTTTAATATATTTATCGAATTTCGATGTCACCGCAGAATTATTACTTTTCTATTTGGAAATTCAAAAGGACTGGAAGGATTGATAAACTGACTCAATAGGACTAAGTTGTAACTTTTTAACATCAAGAGCACCCTTTCTATTGCATGGAATGGTAAAAAGGACACTCTTTATCTGTATTTATGAACAATAGCCCCCCCCCTTTTCTTATAAGTCTAATGGTTAAAAAATTCAACGATATTTACGTGTTAGTATTTATTCACAAATTAAGTTAGGGAACTACACTGTTCCCTATGGGTCAAATTGCCTTACACTCAAGAACTAGAATATGCCTTTAATTAACAATGGAATAATTGAACAATGGCATTAAAAGTTACGATAAATCTCAGAAAGATATTTACGTTACCGATATTTACGTTACCCAAATTTACGTTACGTTGCGTTTTAAAGTAAATAAGTATTAATTTCCAAAGCTGTTTGAACAGATTTGCGAGTGAATCTTTATGATGTAAATACTAAGAACATGAAGAAACATACACTGTTTCTTAAAATGTCATTTTTTCTGTAACAAGAGTGCAGAAATGCAAATTGAAGTGCACATGCAAAGGTGAACATTTTTCACTCAATCAATATCTTGTGCATCCGTGTGATTTGAAAATTGAATCGACATAATATTATTCACAAGTAGAATTGTGGTTTAATGATATTGAATCTTTCAATTTTTGAGCAATTGGTTTAAATTGCATAGTTTCAAGTGTAATGCACGTTATCATCCGGAACGTAAATCTGAAACAAAACTTTCTTCAAGTCTATATTTTGCTGTTTGTTTGAAATGATAGTGTATCGTCAACTTAAAAAATGGTTATATACACCTGAATTGTATACCAAGCTTAAAATTTTGAGAAAAAAAAATCATTTTTGTAGGAAATATAATAAATAAAATAGACGCTGCGTTGCATGGTGGGGGGGGGGGGGGGGGGTTGGTGTTCTACATCGGTTAAAAAAAGAGGGTGTTGGGTGTCAAGAAACTGGTTGAAATTGAATCCATTTCCATTTTTGTTGCTTTGCAAGAAATACAAATATTAACATGTATAAAATTGTGCACCTAATTTTCCCACTGGAATTTTTGCCTAGACATATAACGTATGCGTCTATGCTTTAATGGTACTGAAAATTCAAATTACGTTATATGAACATCGAATGTATATTGCTTTATAGAGCACATGTGATATGCAACTTAATTATAAACAAACCTTTTAAGGGTGGTGGGCGATCTTTGTTTAATTTTTGAGATTTGACGATAAAGTTTTCACAAACAATTAAACATTTCAAACATGTAGCAATAGAGAGGGGGTGGGGGGGGGGAGTGCAGCCCCCTGCCCGCCCCCAACTTTTTTCCCAACCTTACTTCAACTATAGTAAATGTTCAGTGAAAGGCTAATTGCCCCCACCCCCATTAATAGTGATGTACGGAAAAAGTACAGTAATAATTGGTACTGAAAGTAGTTGTCATTGAAAAAAGTTCGTCTCCCCTCCCCCTCTAGGATTTTCGACTTTGTGCAAGTTTTCTCACCCCCCTTTTTTTGCCTTGTCAACTTTTCAGGTAAGTAAAAAAATTCTCTGGCTGCCCCCCCCCCCC
>PRKT01001505.1:13037-56185 GCA_003671525.1 Saccostrea glomerata
GGGGGGGGGGGGTTATGAATTACATGCGTCCTCTATAGATAAATCATAACTTGAATTTTCAATTCAACCCTTTGTAAAGAGCGTATATATAGATAAGAAAATTCATAAAATTTAATAATTTGAAATAATATAATCATTTTTCCCCGAATATACTTTTATTTTTGTATGATATCTATGTGCGATATTTACGTGATATTTAATAAACACTTCGTAATCAGGTAATGACGAAATATTTTACCTTCTTATATTCTAAATAATGTGCGTTTCTCTGAGCAGATTAATAAAGAATCAATTAATGTAGCATTTTAGGGAATATTGTCATTATCAAGCTCATCATCGGATGTGATAAAACTTGTTAAAATAAAAAGAAAATAATTTCATTTAATTGAAAATTATATCCGTTATATTTTTACTAATAATTGAATCAAAGATTCTACCCCTTTTACAAATGTGCTTAAACGGTTTCATAAATGTTTATAGTTAACAAATTAAGGTTGATGTGTATTATATTGATTTTGTATTTAAAAAAAAATCTTTCGTTTCCAAATATGGCTTTTCAACATCACGTAAATATCTTGATGTAAAATTAGCCCTCCAACCGCTTTTATTTCGAAGGAGGCCAACAAAACACAGCATGAAGTATGTAAATCAAATTGCGATTTTTAATAACTATACACATTCATGTTTCAAATGACGTATAAAAGTGTTAATTTCAGTTCACTAAATATTTTGACTTTTCCCAAGATCGAATTGGTACTATAAATTGAGAATGCGTGTAATACATAATGATGAAACTTATCTAAATTATACTTTAATATTTATATTTCCAAAGTCTTTGTCCGAAATAAAATTACAACATGTAAATGTGCTTTTTTCCCCATCAATGTATTGACGCGGTTCAGAAAAACCACGTGAAGGGCGGAATAAACAGCTAGACAGTAGCAGGGCTTGGAGCACGTTGATTGGCAGAATTAAAGCATGTAAAGATAAGTGTCACAGATGAAAATATACCATCGGACATTTAGACAATTACTTTGGACATTTTCGATTCAAAATTTTGTTATTATCTGTTATTTAATCTAATGAATTTGTCATAATTGCTTAATTCTCTCAGATGTATCTACTTTAACATTTCTAATTTCTTAATTAGCCTTGAGTGAGTGGCCAGATGGACTGTGCTTTGTGTGACGTAATTATTGTTTATTTAAAATCATAATCTGCAACTCTATTTGTAAATCAAATTAACTCATGTCATATATTACTAAAACTTGTCAATTATTAACCAAGTCTATAAATACAAATCTTTGTTAATATTCGGAGAGTTGGAATCGGGACATGCTCGTCCCTGATACTGTCCGACACGACGAGAAATAAAGGTCTGCAAATCGTAAAGCAGCTTTATCTTCGTTTACTAAATAGTCCAACCTAGTGGCTTTTACCGACAAGCACACGCATCTAGAGCGAGGGTGTGATATAAGGAATAACTCAGATTTTTCAATTTCATGACGATGATCAATCGATTGGCTTGCGTGATAATTTTATGCATAAACTCCTTCGGCGTTTTATGCAAATTATCACGCAAGCCAATCGATTGATCACATCATGAAATCGAAAAATAAGACAGTTATTCTTTAAATGTAGGTGCAAAATTCCTGAAATCATAAAACAAGATATTTCATAAACATGTAAAGTGTATTCACTTAACGGTTTGTTTTATTCTCTAGAGGTACTTTATAAATAATTCTTACGATAACTTGTTAAAATTAAAAATCTCGATAAGACTTTAATATTTTACACTCCATGATACTTGTGTCTCTTATGTTATGTTATTGTTCGATAATATTTCCTTAATTATATAAATAACCAAATGCCTGATTGTAACTGTGGTTTTGAAATATCTTTCATGCACTGATATATATCCTTTTTCATGTAATTGATACATGTACATTTTTGTCAATATATATATATGTATATCCCGAGAAACAGGAAATATAAAATAATTGTATTTCGTTTTAATATTTCAATGAATCAATAGTAAATGTTTTATTTTATCTGTTTTATGCTTGCACAAATAGCATTAAGTTTCGAAAACAAATGTGTAAGAATGTTGTCAGCTTTTGGTAAGAATAGGAACAGTTATGTGCATTAATAATCAATATAGAAAAATGAACAGTGAATTTCTCAAACAAGAAAAACGTATTTGTATTTAGCTTTTAGAAACTTCATCATCATTTTCAGTTTACATACAGGTAATTATGAAAAAAATAAGTTTTATAAATTTTACTGCGAAATGAAGTGGATTTGTCATGTTATTAAAACCTCTGAAGATAAAGGCTTGATTGTTTTAGAGAAGGTAGGGAGTCATAAAAATGATGTGTGTTTGTTGCCTTGTGAAAGCAGGGTTTGGAAGACATGTGCCCTTTGCTAAACAATTTTGGTGTGAAAGATTGCCCAAAATAGTGGGACATCGTAATAACAATGTAATATTTTAATTACTTAAATATCGTTTACTTAAGACTTTAAACACATGATAAAAATGAGGCAATCAGTCTTTACCTCCCAAGACAGAGTGAGAGGACTTGGGAAACACTATTGCCAATAATTTACCATTTCAGATAAATGGATTGTTTTTGTTATTAGAAATAAACAGCTTGCATGTTAACAAATAAAAGAGTCGCAATAATCCTTAAGAATCTGTTACAGAACGTACGTTACGTACGGAGCATGTCAGGTGACTTCCTATATCAGGTGCAAATGCGTTTTAGAAAAAGTCAACTCTGGAACCCTCCATTATTTCTTTTATGGAAGCTATTCAATTTGTTCATGAATTTTTTATCACCCCTTGCACATTCATTTAATACGGACAAACATAAATTTGGGGTTTAAACATAAAGATTTACCACACTCACTCCAATTCGTAAATTGTGTCGAACAGTGATATTTGTAAATCGGCTTGGAATGCGGATTACGATTTGAATTTGGATTGACAAAGGGTTCTCTTTTGAAACGATTGATATTTGAACGGCCGATTATTTCAATCATTAATTGTGAGCAGATTGTTATCTGGAATTTGTTGTTAGTTATTCATTTCACTTTCGTTTTATAATCATTTTTTATGAAACTGGATATGCTAGATATAATTCCATGAGTAGGTCAAGATATGTCCTATAACCATGGCCTTTGAAATAATTGATACAGGAATGAAGATGATCTGGCTCTCTGTGTGATTATATAATAGACAGATACCACAAATTTATATATTTTGAATTGAACTTTTCAGAAATCTTTTGTTATCTTTAGTTATCAATTGCTTTATACGGTATTTTGTTTAAGATGTTTTTCGTGATTTCATGATGACTTTGAGCCATTTATATATTTTGTATACATTTAGGTTCATGTATATATACAGTTTGTACATGTATGTAACATTATAACTTTAGTAATAAATTATTTTTATGCTTTTCTGTGAAATCGATTTATCTCTGGTTCAACTTTAAAAACAGATAATAATAATAGATATATATATATATGTATGATCGATGACATTCACATTTCCTGAAAAAAATCCTGACCAGTCTTTACTAAAAAAATGCAAAAACCTAAAATTTCAGTATGTCGATTTAGAAATTTAAAATCAAATGTATCATACAATCAAACAAAACTTTTATGAAAATAAAACAGGAACTCTGCACTGTTATACACCTGTAATACAACATATGGATGTTTCATTTAAAAAAAAAAAAATCACATTTCTGCACATAGCGATCGCTTGTCATGGTACCAATTTCCCTAATTTCTATTAAAATATTTCATGTCAAATATAAAATTTGAAACACGTAGATACATTAATGTGGCTGTTAAAACATGCTATCGACCTAACTGAATGAAGCAAATTGTATTATGTCTTAATATAATATAATTATATAACTTAAACTAGCTTCTTTTGCTTCAAAAGTCTTTTTTGTATTTTAACTTTATTCTCAATCGATCAATTTTTTTTGTCAAATTCTTATTTTGGACCTTTCGGTCTATTTCTTTATTTCAATAAATTTCTCTGTGGAACGTTTTGTAGAAATCCGAGAGCATGTAAACCTATTTTTAAATTACCTCAGTACAATCAGATCGGTGTTTCTTCCGTTGTTTATCATTTTTTGATCTACTAAAATCTCCAAACTGATTGAAATTTTAAGGATACACAAATTTTCAAAAAACTTTAAAACCCAATTAATACCAACCCTTCTTTGACAAGAGGGTTGCAATATGTTGTAATAGCTTTGTTTCTATTTATAACATATTCCCTCTTCGATCTTATAAACTTTAATAATTGATAAGAATCTAAATCAATAGCTCGAACAATTAATGCTGTACACGAAATATAGTACTACGTTAAACAATAATGATTCTCTAAAAATGTACAAGTATATCATTATTTGTCTATATTGAAATGTTTATTTATTCATCCAGTTTGCCATAACATGCACTTGTAACACTCAGACACACTTAATGGTTTTCATTAAGCTGCTATTTGTGTCATTGCATGCATATCCACTTCCTCATAATGGAGTCTATCCTCGTTTTCGTTTGAAGACCTGGATTGACTGGGTCCTTTAATTTTCTCACGGATACGTAGTGTTATATATACAGCAAGAAAAACTAAAGCTACAATCGAAAGCGATATGAAAATAAGGAATACCGATTTGTTAGAAACGAATGTAACATTGCTCTTCCTGTAGGTTTCTGTAACAAATGTAGTCCTCCCTCCTTCTGTGGTTTTTTTAAAATTTGGCTGGTTTGTTGCATTCACAGATGATATATATGAAATAATTTCTTCAGTTTCTAAACTTTTCTCTTCTGGTGACCAGCTTGATTCTACGTAACAATAGAATACTCGTTATTTTAAATTCGATAATAAGAAAATGCCATTTTAAAACAATTGTTTTTCCTTACAACTTTTATTTGATGCATATCTCTGTTTTGTTCTACATGTACATTAGTCTCTTTTTTTAGTTTTAGTCTTTTTCTATTTCAATCAAGTAACAATTATAAATGCAAGTAATGCATAGGAAAATACTATGGCCCCCTACCCCACCCCCGAAATAAAAAGAAAAAAAATTAACCGGCTGCCCCCCTTTCCACTTTTAAAAACGATGCTACGTGGCTGCACAACTTGTTTTATAAGAAATACGTCAAAACGGAAACAAAAAGGAAGCAGGAAAAAAGCAAAGAATTCATCCTTAAATTAAAGTGACACAGTGCACCTCCATCCGGAAAGCCAAACCACCCCCCAAAGATACATGCGATTTTTTTAACTATCAATAGATGCAGGTATCTAAAACATGATCAGTATAAAGTTATGATATTTCATTTTTATTGATTAATAAATTTAATAAAATGAACACTCTGAAGTAGAAAAGGTGTTTATGATAAACCGTGCATCCCCCTAAATACATATACAGTATTCTTACATATAACATACCTAACGTATCTAACGTACATATACGTTATTCTTTACAAATCTATTGTGTCCTATCGTGCGTGTATCCTATCGTATCGTGCGTGTATCCTATCGTATCGTGTTTTCCGTTTATCAGGTTTTCCGTTTTCTATCTTGTTTTGCGTTTATCAGGTTCTATCGTGTATCGTGTTTTGCGTTTATCGTGCATATTCGGAAAACCTCGCTTTTTATCTTTACTATAGGAAGAAACTACCGAGGTATTACGAGTTTCTTTTTCCTTTTGTGAACTGAAATAAGATTACTTTAAGGTATTCAATGTATAACGAAGGGATTTGGAAGGATTTTAGATAGTTTTAAAGTAGTTAAAATCACATTGCTAGACAACGATAAAAGTGAAATGAACCAAATTCACAAGACTGATAACATGTAAGGAGATGGTCATTTTTCACATTTAAAGTTTTTGAAGAGTTATCTGTCCTTGATGAAAAGAAGAAAGTTTTTGATTTCTCAAAATTTCTGCGGTAAATAATTCATTTTATATCACAGTTGAATAAAGATGGAGTTTACGCATAATTTCACCAAGAGTTTTGTCTTAAATTCAAATTACTTTTTACAATATCTTAGAAAAAAAAATGCATTGCCCATAGACTTCAATGTAAAATTAAAGGTGAAATTAATTGGACAATAATCAAAATTTTGTAAATTCCTTTGGTGGAACATTTTAATTTGATAACATCTTAAAAATTCCACCATGATTAAAAATATCGGACCATTCATTTATTAGGTACAAAATATGGTCGTTATGCATTGAATACCTTAACCAAGAAAGAGAAAAGAATGTTTTATCCCTGAGTATTTCATAAATTAAAAGAAATATTAAAGCGTTGAAGGTACAGAATAAATGATAATTGAAGTAATAAATTATTGATAATAATTAAGTAATCAACTTATTAATAATAATTTAATTAAATACCCGGTAATCATGGTCAAGCAATGAGTTTATCAAAATTGAAACCATTTTGTAAATGAAATAATGGAACCCCTGACTTTTTTTTATTATAGAATTGTATGATTTTTTTGGGTTCAAAATTAAATATTATTATGTTTTTCTTAAATTTGTCAGAGTTAATAAAGGAAGATCTTCGGTAAGCCAAGATGTATGCGTACAAATAAATAAATAAATAGTATATGTTCCACTCAAATCAGTACACTGTCTTCCTGTGCGGTCAACACCCCCTCCCCCGTCTCCCCTAAATGACACCCCGGGCCGTGTGTGTTCACAGGTACTGCTTTCTCACCTGGTGTCAAATAGTAACCTTGAATACTACCTGGTTCTAATGAAACGCATCAATTTATTATCGGGACAATTCAATTCAAGATTTATTCAAGATTTAAATATGAGAAAAATTCATATAAATCATTTTAAAGAAATAAAGTCCCTAAATTCAATCCGCTGATTTATTTTAATTGAACAATGTTTCCGTAATGTTTCTATCCGTAAATATCTCTTAAAATGATTTTTAAAAATACACTTATGGCAAATGTACTTTCGGATCATCGGGCTTTCTTTGTAATACTGACAGGATTCTCTGAAACAATTTCATTTATCGTAGAAACGGCTGGAATATTTCTAACATTCTAAACTATGAAAATTATTTCGCATTATTTTTTAACGATGTTTTACTTAATTATAAAAGAAAAGATGTTGTACGTTTATAACTTTATTTTAAAAAATCAATAGCATTTTTGAGTATTTGGTTAGATCTTGTTTATCTACTTTGAATTGGTTACGGACTTTCAACATCCCGCCCTTCGAATATATATGCTTCAAATGAGATTACCGGGTAACTCTAAAATAAAATAATTTTCAGGGTTTAATAATTTATTTGCGGACTTAAACCTATTTTTTGTTATTATTAGAAATAGTGCACACAACATTTTATAGCAATGATTTATAACTATTTAGTCGGAAAATCGCATTTCACTCTTTTAATATTTTTTTAATTAAATTTTTTATTGTAAAGAAAAAGTATTTAGTTGTTCAATGTTCGTTTGTAACTGATATATAAATGTTCATATGTACATAAGCATAGCGTAAATTAACATGTACACGTGCAGTTGTTGCAGATTCATATTGACGCAGTTTAAATGTATTAATGCAGAGCGCCAATAAATAAACAATTATTTAGATTTGTTTTCAGGAAATTCATTTTCTTGAACTATACATGTATATAGTTCTTGATAGATCGATCAAATCAAATCTATTAATTTTGTTAATGCCGATTTCTATGAACCTTTCTTTCGGCAGGGCTTCTACATTTATATTTTTTAATAAGATTTTTATATTTAATTTATTTAGATTTTTGGATACACCGCAGATGTAAGCTTTAGACATTAAACATATATTTAATCTATTGCGTAAATTTCTTCCAAGAAACAACTTAGTACTTGTAGATAAATTCATTAGATACAAATATATATTTTTTCATAAATAATAAATGTTTTTATAGAGTTTCATAATTTTATAATAACACCTGTGAGAAACGGCACATAAGTAAGTATCTTTTTTGCAATAATTACATGTATTTTAAAATATCCAGAATTTAACTATTCATAGTTCAACCTTAAGATGAGAATTTTAGCATTTGCACAAATAATCGTAAATTCATACTTTGGAGTAGAAATTAAAAAAAAAAATTACAGTCTCCATTTCATAATAATCCATTTAATCATTGTCAGTTATTTTTTTTAAATAAATAAACAACTTTTGTAAAATAACCACAGTGATCAGAAATTTTTTTTAATTATAACAATTCAATGTACTTTATAATTTATATTTGATTGATTGTTATTGTTAAACCCCGGATAGGCAATACTTCAACCATATTTCGGTAGTAATTTAGATTCGAAGCTTTGCAAGTATTTAAATTAAAATAATGCAGTAACTAAACAAAATAATCTTTTCGTCTTGTCAGAAAACGTTCTGCATTCTGAAACAATCCTATCAGTTTTCGCGTTTATCCTATCGTGAAGATCGTTTATCAGGTCTATCGTGTTTTGCGTTTATCGTTTTTTGTGTGTATCGTGTTTTGCGTTTATCCTATCGTGCCTGTCCTATCGTGCGTGTATCTTATCGTATCGTGCGTGTAGCCTATCATATCGTGTATCCTGTAAGAATAACGATGCGGGTACTGTACATCTGTGGTTTTTATTTTTTGCTTTTTTGTAGAATTGATTGCGTTGTGTGGTAGGATACGGTAAAATTCTCAATACTCGTACATTTCAAACAAAAAATATGTTAAGATTTCATGATTTATCAACTAAGAACATACTTTATAAACCCCCAAAATATATAAAGATACATTGATTTCTATAAAAGAATAAGATGTAAATTGCTCGAGGGGCTGGCTAACATCCTGCATCCCATATTAAGACTTTCATATTTTTACAGGGGTGGGGTCTGGGAAGGACACTTCGACTGTTAAAAGGAATTGATGTTAGAAGAAAGGAACTTATTTAGCTAGCCTGGTCAGAATAAAAAGACCTTATAAAACTGCACAGTTATAAGTATGTGCATAAGTTATAGTGTATTGGATCCCATATTTAGTCTTTCATATTTTCACAGGGGAGGGGTCCATGAAGGACCCTTTGACTGTCAAAAGGAATTGATGTTTCAAGACCGAAAACCTATACCGCAAGCCTGGTCAAAATTGGAAAAAGTATAATATTAATATCATTGTCTCAGAGTACACTGTATCAGTCTATGGAAATTTGGGACAAACCTCATAGCATTGTCAATGAAGTTTTCTTTGTCATCAGTCTCTTTAACAATATGATATCAAAAATTTTAGATACATAAATACTCCATAACTTGGTGTACTCATGTTTAAAATTTCGTTTATTTGACTTCCTTAGTTACAAATGACAATATGTGACGAAGCACTTTTAATTAAACATTGTAAAAATGACGTTAAGCAGAAATGTGGAGCACCAAAGTATCAAGCAACACCAAGTTTAGAGGGATTTGATTCCTGTACATAGGGAAAAGAGATGAAAAACAAACACTTAAGTATAGGAAACAGGTTTATCTCTTTTAGAAGAGGTTTGAGGTTGACTTGACTGGTTATCCGATAAAAAAAAATAGACTACTTAAATAAAGACAAACTGAAAAGACAAGAGCGGGACGTTATAGAACTACATGTACGTGAAGACCGCAGTTAAATAATTCAATGAGTTAGGTTTATTATCGAGATATTGAAATTGTTTATTAAAAGAATTAACTCCGCAGTTTTTTGGTAACACTAGTATTTGAGATGAATAACTTTGTAACTAAAACAAATTTCAGTACAGTGCCGAATGTATGCCTAAATGAATTTGTAGAAGTACAGTTTCCAGAACAAATTCACAATTACTACTTCATACGTTTTGACGTCGTCAATGTTGCACCGACAGCTAAATTATTAGATTTGTTTACCTGAGAGGAAAATTTTTATTGATAGAGATATTTCACTGAAAATTGTAGGCGTTGTTTAAGAAATGTTTTAAGTTTTGTGTGAGTTATTGGTGTGTGAATCACACAGACTTGTCACGTTGGCCTTTTTCATGAAGCGCGCTCTCGCCAGGGATGGGGTCGAATACTTTCAAAAGTAATCGATTAAATAACAATTACTTTGGCTTTTAAAAGTAATCGATTACAGGCTGATTACAGACATTTTTTTAAAGTAATCAATTACATCTGATTACATTTTCTTCATGTAATCATAATTACTTATGATTACTTTAGATTACAATAAGTTTTATTATTTCTTTTGTTTAATGTTCAAGGACAACAGAATGTTTTTATTCAGTCTTTTTTTGATATCATTTATATTTTGAAGGTAGAATCCAGACAAAATTTGGTGGTACATTTCTTTATATAGATGCGTAAGATTTATCAAGTACATGCACATCATGTTTTTCTATATTTGATACAAGTAAATATCTGTGTTATTGTTGAGATAGAAATGAAAAGAATTTATTCATCAAACTGGACATACTTATAGTTATGCATAAAAGGATTCAATAGAGAACTGTTACACAAGTAATTGGTCTTCTTGATGAGTGATCAGCTTTTCAATTAAGCTGCTAATTACTAGATGATTTTACAAGAATTAACACATTGACTGGGCAAGCATGGATAGTTCAGTAATTGTTATAACCTAATCTGACCCACCTTTAGTATACCGGTGTTTTATTACTAATTAATTCACATATCTTTTTATTTACACTGAAAATCAAATAAAGTGATTTTTAGAATACATATCTCAAGAAAGGAATATTTGACATAAAAAAAAACCATATTCATTCAAAACATTTTTATAGGGAAAATAAAATGTTGGATTTCACGCATGTTAATTAATTGAAACAAAAATGTATAATAAGTCAAAATGGTGAATTGCTAAGCTGCTAAAGTTTTTTGAAATGACTACTGGATATTGCTAGGAACTAATAGAATTTATTCATTTTCTGGACAATGGACCTGATTTAGGCTGATTTAGGCTGATTATAAGCATTTCCTGAAGCATCAGAAGAAGATATAATTAAATATAGCTTATTATTTTATAATAATCTTTTCTCAATGAATATCATCAATAATCATTATTTAATGAACTTTGTTTTAATAATTGTAATCATAAAGTAATCAAAACGTACTCATGATTACAGGATTTTTTTTTTCAGAGTAATCTATTAAAATAATATTACATGTAATCAGAAAAAAGGTGAATACTGATTACTCATGATTACTTTGCAAACTGTAATCGATTACAGCTGATTACGGTAACCGATAACGATTACCCCATCCCTGGCTAGCGCTTCAATGTAAAATGAAAAATATGCCTATACATACAGTTCTGTGTGATTCCCACACCGATAATTCAATTTAAACTTAAAACTTCCGTATATTAACATTTTACATCTTTGGAAGCAACTAAAATATACTCAATATTTGAATTTCTCATTTGAATTTCTCACTGTCCTATATCTTTACATTTTTAATAACGTCGTCGCAGCCTCATTGTTACGTCACGTTTACGCACGTTTCTCCGTGTATATTTCTAGGCGTGAGTATACACGAAAATGGTTTTCAAATCAATTTCATAGTTGGCTTACTAGAAAAACACAGCAAATTGTAAATATTAAAAATTATTATGCTTCCTGTTAGTTTGTCTCTATATAACCCATACCCTACTATTCTCGCATAGTGGTCTAAGGATTTATATAGCGTAAGCATACTATGCCGAAATAGTGCACGGCTTTATTTTCTGAATAAAATTCATGTGTGCACACGCCAGGAATCGAACTCACGAGCATGAGTTTGCCAGTCCGATGCCTTATCGATTACGCTACAGAGACGACCACTGATTGGGAGAATTTTATTCAATATATAAACTTAATTTATACAATTGACACAAGAAGGAGAAAATAGACAAATATTATTTGAAAACAGTTATATTTATTCTAAGGAATCTTAGATAAATGTGTACAACAAAGTTTCAAAATAATTACATACAGATCGTTAGATGAATTGATATCATGGGGTCATTAAAACGCTTTTTTATATAGCGCTGGATTGAAGGATGTAAAAGAAAATTATCAATGAGAATCCACGTCTGTAAACAAATCAGTCTTACTAACAAAACAGAAAATAAAGATGAGTATCGTTGGGACAGACAATTCTGACTTATTAAGAGAAAATACTAGTAACCAAAATAACTAAGCATGCAACTAGTTTTAGCATGTAGATTTTGAATGAATTTTTGCAAGTGCACTGTGTTACCACCATTATTTTCAGGAAAAAAATCAAATGGATTGCCGCATAAATAATAACAACAGTCAGCATAATAATAACAATAGTGTTGCATTATGCATGTACTATGCCTAAATAGTAGGCAGGGTTTGACACATAGTGCACTCGCCTCCGGCTCGTGCACCATGTGTCAAACCCTGCCTACTATTTAGGCATAGTACATGCATAATGCAACACTATTATATAAATGTTGATTATGATTTTTGCAAATTATCACTTTTATAGTCGCAGTGAAGCAAAAAATATTGAAAATATTTGCATTTTTCTAGGACAACCCTCGTATATATAACACATGTGTCTGTCAGGTATATTAATGTATTTCTAATTTAACTTTTTGAAATAAAATCAGTCTATATACGTTTTAGTTCAAAATATCACTTTGGCTTACCAGTAATAGGTGAATAAGGCATACATCCCTCAAACTGGTCACATGAAGTTTCGGAGCAGTTACATGTAAAACTGCAGTTGCTTCCATAATATGGGTACATACAATCTTTATAGTTAAATAAAAATAAAACGTGAGAATGAAAAAGAAAATAGCAAATTAAAATGAAATTTGAAGTAATAGTAAACTATAAATTAAAAGTTTTGATTCAGTTTTAAAGTTTAGTACAATTATATTGCAATTCATTACAATTTTCATAAGTGGTCTTATTCAAAATTATGATGAAATATATTTGATTATGGCTAATTGAATGCATTTGTGATCGGTCAATGAGATAAAAATCAATAGTTTTTTTTTTCATTTTCGACTGATTTTATATTTCCATATCTATCAAATAGTCATGAAAATCAGCAAAGATTGATAATGAAAGGCTAGTAGCACGTACCTGTACAATTCTGTATTTGCTTGTCCCATTTGTAACCTCTGCAGCATTTTAAAGGTCTACAAATATAAGTTTGACGAAAATGAACTTGACATGCCTGAGCCCTAAATAACAGGGACCGTTGCGGCTAAGTTAGCAGCTAGATTGTAGTTTCTTTTTGAACGGATAGCTAATCTAGCCGCTAACTGGTAGATTTCGAAATAAAACTTTTCAGTACAAATTCATTTTAGAGATTTTTTTATTGGATTTTTTTTATCCAATCAAAAATAAATTCTATAGTAAAATTTACATTTTAGTCTCTCTGATGTAGAAAACATAACCTGTTTTATTAGAATTAAATGTGTTGCGAAGTTAAAATTAAGGAGGTCATCTTGGATTTGGTACTTAGCGTGAAAATATGCTACCTCTCCCTACGTAGCGGCTAGATTAGCTCTATGTTCAACAGCATAGCTATCCGTAACGTCTGCCTCTCTATTTGCGTCAACTTTTGTTCGCAAATCGTCAGTTTAAAATCAATCCGGGACAATTTATTTGCACAGCTGTGGAAACATTCTCTACATATACTAAACAAAATGATAAGTTCACGATGATTAATATTTGAGATTTATTGAAGTTCGCAGACATGGAAAATTCACGGTTAGACCAGAATTAGTACCGGATGGAAATGATCGATCCCGTCCTACGCAAATTCACCCTGTAATATATGTACAAAAATTGTAATGTACGATATAGTTGAATGTAAACAGTAACAATGAATCTGGTAAAAGTTAATTCCCATATACACGGAAAAAAGCAATAAAGTCCGATTTTTCACATTCTTTAGGTTTTAAAACTTACCCAGAACATCGCTGTCCGAATATATTTAACATAAACAACAAATATATTGCAACTGCGATGTAAATCATTTTAGCCTCAATTCAACATTAAGCAAAGCACGCTGGAACTGAGGCTTATTTTAAAATCATCATGTATATGTATCATGCGGAAGTATTGCAATCAACATCTAAGTTCTATTAAATGTTGAAATTTGAAATATGATTATATTCGAGCAAAGTTTTTAACAGGATGTTATTTTCTGAACGCGCCAACTAGATTTGCATATTTCTATTTCCTAGCCACGTCCAAAAATATCTTAAATAATAGATACTGAAATATATTTATCTTCAATGTATCTAATATGCTTTTATTTTTTCAATAACAACAGTATCTTTTAACTTGTTGATTATTTTACTCTATCATTTACCTTAGTATTGAACTGCAGCCTGTTAAGTTTAAACAAGTGTAAACGTTTTCAATTAATAGTAAGATATTTATTTTACAAATAAATATAAATACAAAGGATCACTTTTTTCATGTGATAGGAAGGTCAGCGACAATCACCGACAGTATGAAACTTGAAATAAAATCATATAACGGATTTTGTCTGCTATACAAATTATCCAACGACGGTAATTCCTTAAATAAATCAACAAAGAGACCATGATGCATAGCTATATGTACATGTAGCAATTATTCTTAAAATCTTCAAGTCAGAGGTTGATTATACCTGGAAAAACCAGCTCAGAATTGTAAAATTTAGCTTCCGTTAACAAACTTGATTTCAAAGAGCTAAATTGTATAAACATAGAATTTATATATTATACAACAATCTGCTACATAAACAATAATGATTACCTTAGTTTCTAAAAAAAAAGGAGAATGACAGGAAAGAATTGATTTTAACATTACATTGAGGGATCAATACTCATACAAAGCTCGAAAGTTGAAACGTTGCAGCTGTACAATGCAGTGCACTTCAGTCAACATATTGATTCGTACAATCGTTTGGAACCCTGACAGCAAATGCAAAATTGAAAGGTAACTAAACGTTTTATGATTTCATAAATAGTGGAAACATCTAAAAAAAAACCAGATTGTTAAAACTTGTTTATGCCAAAATTATACTTAATGTGAGTTTTGATAGCATATATATGTGTTAAAAATATATCATTACTCATACTGTTTTGTGCAAATATCGACCGGTTTCAGTTTCGAAAGGATGCACTTTTGCAAAGGAAAAGGTTTATTCAGAAAAAAAAATGACACGTTTAGCTTTTGAGAAATTGGTTATCTTTAGTTTGTTTAAAATGTAGTAAAGAAAATACCTCACAATTGTTGTTCTTCGTGTAGAACATAAGAGTGAATTTGAGAGGAGAATATATTCATTCTATAATCATTCTATAGTTATTAAGGGAAGAGTTATGTTTACAAAAACGTTTTGAATTGATAATACAGGTCATCATGTTTTACTAGTACATGTATCCCCTTGTTGAAGCGGTTTTTCTGCTATATATACTGAATGTGGGCCCATCCCTGTCAGTGACGAACGAAAATATAACTTTGTCGTTGTCACTACTTGAAACGTTAATTATCTTAGTCTATTAAGTTTTGTAATTTTTATGCGCCCGGATCGATAGATTCGGGGCGTATATTGTTTTTGTCCTGTCTGTTTGTCTGTCTGTTGTCAACTTTAACCCTCACCAAAACTTTTGAACCATAAGAGATAGAGACTTCATATTTGGTATGCATACTCCTCTAATAAAATTCTTTCAAATGACATCAAGATCAATGTCCTTCTGCCCTTGACTGTGACTATATGCTAAAAATAGCTTTTTCAACTGTTTGTCATAACGTTTGAACCATAAGAGATAGAGACTTCATATTTGGTATGCATACTCCACTAATAATGTTCCTTCAAGGGACATCAAGGTCAATGATCATGTGACCTTGACTGTGACCTATATACTATAAATAGCTTTTTCGAACTTTGTTGACACCGGGCGCATAGTGTTTCACAAACACATCTTGTTTTTATTAAGTACAAGTTATAAGCTCAAGTTTTTTTCATAATTGTAAAAACAATTTTCTTAAACTATAAAAAGGACATTTTGGGCTTAGTTAACTTAAATTTTCTTATTTTTAAAGTGAATAGAAAATAAAAGGATTTTGGTGATTCTAAGAATAAGTTCAAAGTCTATATGAATCATGATATTGTATATACTTTTTTATTTGTAAATCTACCATTGCATTTTTGTTTTCCTAATAAATTTAAAAACTGAACCTGTATTCTTTTCCCACTTGGTTATATATAAAAGACTTTTGTTTGCCATTTAATTTCAACTTGAAGTGTAGTCGACATTATGACAGTCACTTATCAGTGTTACATTAATCTTACATGTAGTAAACGAGTATGTTTTGTCATTTAGAAGTCGGATTGGACAATTGTTCTTTGTGTGCGACATACAAGGAATAACCATTCAAGGTAGATTCCTCAGTCATGTATTATTCTTCATTATTATAAACAATATGAACTATCGACACTATTCAGAAGGTGACTTTTTCGTTCAATCTTGTTTTAAAATTTCCAGAATTATTGTAGATGTAATCAAATTCAAGGTAGAAAAAATTGGTCCAAGACTAAAGTTAATGTCAACCTTCTTTCTATGATAATTGAACTAAATCATTAATTTCTCTTTAATACCATTTGTCTTTTTTTAACAGATTTATTCTGACAATCATGAAGAGGGTATTTATGTACAAGAACGTTTTACAGTTTTGGAAGATTTCATTAAACATTGCCATAATCATTGTGAGCTTTGTATTTCCCAACATAGTAGGTACTTTTATTGTTCCCTTGATGTTGTACTACAATTTCTGTAACTTGATTTCTTTACAAACAAAGAATCAACTTGTTCAAGATGAAAGTGAAAAAGATGTTAACAACGGATGAATTTGACTTTTATTAAAGATTTAAATTCAATAAAATCATTATACATCTCACTGAATGTTTATATATACTCCGAGATATGATTTTTTTCCTGCTTTAAGAAATTGTTATCAAAAGAATATTTAAAATGATTTCTAACATCGTATAGAATGTAAACAAGAGGCCTATAGGCCACATCGCTCACCTGAGCACTAAGGGTAGGAAAGAGTAGAAAATGGCTTTTAATTGTAAAGTTTAAATCCATAAGTAATCAATCATGGTTTGCTATTTTTTAGAAAATGATTTTTAAAGAATTTTCCTACATATACCTTTTAAAACTTTGGTCGGCCATTTTGCCTGCCCTACCCCTGGGGGTCATGATTTGAACATATTTGAATCTACACTGCTTGAGAATGCTTCCATATAAATATTATGAATTTTGGCTTTGTCATTCTTAAGAAGAAGATTTTTAAAGAATTTTCCTATATATTGCTATGTAAAACTTTGGACAGCCATTTTGGCATCGCCCTACCCCCGGGGGTCATGATTTGAACAAATTTGAATCTACACTACCTGAGCATGCTTCCATATGAATATGATGAATTATGGCTTTCTCATTCTTGAGAAGATTTTTATAGAATTTTCATATATATTTCTATGTAAAACTTTGGTCGGCCATTTTGGCACCGCCCTACCCCCGGGGGTCATGATTTCAACAAACTTGAATCTACACTACCTGAACGTGGTTCCATATAAAGATGATGAATTATGGCTTTTCCATTCCTGAGAAGAAGATGTTTAAAGAATTTTCCTATATATTTCCATGTAAAACTTTGGTCAACCATTTTTGCCCCGCCCTACCCCCGGGGGTCATTATTTGAACAAACTTGAATCTACACTACCTGGACGTGGTTCCATATAAAGATAATGAATTATGGAATTTTCATTCCTGAGAAGAAGATTTTTAAAGAATTTTCCTATATATTTCCATGTAAAACTTTGGTCAATCATTTTGGCCCCGCCCTACCCCCGGGGGTCATTATTTGAACAAACGTGAATCTACACTACCTGAACATGCTTCCATATAAATATGATGAATTATGGCTCTGTCATTCTTGAGAAGAAGATTTTTAAAGAATTTTCCTATATATTTCTATGTAAAACTTTGGTCGGCCATATTGGCCCCGATTGGGGTCATGATTTGAACAAACTTAAATCTACACTACCTCAACATATTTCCATATAAATATGATGAATTATGGCTTTGTCATTCATGAGAAGAAGATTTTTAAAGAATTTTCCTTTATATTTCTATGTAAAACTTTGGTCGGCCATTTTGGCCCCGCCCTACTCCTGGGGTTCATGATTTGAACAAACTTGAATCTACACTACCTGAACATGCTTCCATATAAATATGATGAATTATGGCTTTGTCATTCCTGGGAAGAAGATTTTTAAGGAATTTTCCTATATATTTCTATGTAAAACTTTGGTCAACCATTTTGGCCCAACCTTGCCCCCGGGGGTCATGATTTGAACAAATTTGAATCTACACTACCTGAACATGCTTCCGTATAAATATGATGAATTATGGCTTTGTCATTCTTGAAAAGAAGATTTTTAAAGAATTTTCCTATATATTTCTATGTTAAACTTTGGTCGACCATTTTGGCCCCGCCCTACCCCCGGGGGTCATGATTTGAACAAACTTGAATCTACACTACCTGAGGATGTTTCCCCATAAGTTTCATCTTTCCTGGCACAGTGGTTCTTAAGAAGAAAATTTTTAAAATATACCACCAAATTTTCATTAATTCCCAATTATCTACCCTTGAATGAGGGCATGGCCCTTCATTTGATCAAACTTCTTGATTCCCCTTCATCCAAGGATACTTTGTGGCAAGTTTGGTTGAAATTGGCCCAGCGGTTCTTGAGAAGAAGTCGAAAATGTGAAAGGTTTACAGACAGACAGATGGACGCCGGACAAAATGTGATCAGAAAAGCTCACTTGAGCTTTCAGCTCAGGTGAGCTAAAAACACCAAAAATACAGTTCACATTTTTATGCACCAGTTTAACAGTTATCATTATCTCATATTGCCAATATGCAAGCAATTATACCTGATCTGTCGGTGCTAATAAATTGAATGAAAAAAATAAGTCAACAATCTTAGATTAAAATCAGCCTATAACTAAAACAAAGTAGCTTTTGCAGAAATTTCTACATACTTGATATTAGAAATAGAGAATTACATATAAAATATTGAATATTTTCATTTTTATGCTCCTGTATCGAAAGATCTTTGGGGTATTTTCTTTTTGTTCTGTCGGTCTGTTTGTTTAGCTGTTTTTTCTGTTTATTTGTCTCTGTGTCTTTCTGTTGTCAACTTTAACCTAGCTCCTGACTATTGAATGGATGGTGCTTTAGCTTTCATATTTCACAGGTGTATTCCTTTTGCCATGATCTTTTCATGAGTACCACCAAAAAATTTTACCTCTTTGACTTGGACCTTGGAGTTTGACCTACTTTTACAAAAGTTATTACACGTTAACCTTGGCCATAACTTTTGAACAGTTCGAGCTCTGGCTTTCATCCAGACATCCTTCACATGTGTATCTAATGCAACAGTTCCTTTTAGCAGTCATAAATAGTTGTGACCGTGACCTAAGAGTTTGACCTCTTTTTTTTTTTTAGAAAAAAAACTTTTACCTTGCTCATAACTTATTAACAGTTAGAAATAGTGCTTTCTTATTTCACTGGTGTATTCCATTTAACAAATACCAATGTATACCAAATCTTTTGAACGTTATAATTTTATATGTGTAGGACTCCAAGGTCCGATGGTGACGCCAAAGTCCGATGGTCTCGCCAAACCCCGATGGTCTGCGCCAAACCCGGATGGCTCGTTGTCTTTACGGACGCCAAAGTCCGATGGTCATGCCAAAGTCCGATGGCTCGTTGCCTATGAGACGCGCGACGCTAAAGTCCGATGGTCTGACACGCCAAAGTCCGATGGTGCGGAGGAACAATTAACGTTAATGACGTCATAATACTCCGACGTCATGACGTTGTTCTGCATTCAAAATCTGTTGATTCAGTATTCTTCTCGCATACATTTTTACTGATATTGCTTTTTATTTTCACCCAACAGAGGTAGGGTTAGTCCTCGTACACCATTCGAGTGATAAGTGTTAGTCCTTGAACAGTAATGTGTTTCTTCGAACCCACCCGAGAGAATTTAGGGTTAGTCCTCGCACAGTATTTTAGTTTAGATTAGTCCTGCACCCACCTATGATGTCAAGGTTATAGTTGATACCCATTGTTCCACTGACAAGTCTTGGTTTCGCAACTATATCCAAAAGACGAAAGTAAGTCTCTGTATTTATTATATTTTGCATTTATTTATTGGCATGGCGTGGCATCGCATTTTAGCGCAGTAGTACTATGACGTCATAAACGTGAATTGTTTTCTGCGCCATCGGACCATCGGGGTTTGGCGAGACCATCGGACTTTGGAGTCCCATCGCACTTTGAAGTCCTACATATGTATTTGAGAAAATTCATCCCAGCCATAAGCTGCCATTCGGGGACATCACTAGTTCTCAAACACATATTGTTTTGTTTTTATGTTTTGTTAAAGTTGAAAGTTTTCCTTTTTTGTCTTTATGTTGTGCATTTTATCCCTTCCTTTTCAATTTATTTCAACTCATGTTTAGTTTTACACATTCCAACTGTTGTTTCTTAATTTTGTTTTTAGTTCTATATTGCCCTGTCTGTCAGATGCATGGGTATAGACTGGTGTGAAACTGTCCATTTTTTTAAAGAAATCTCAGGGTAAGATTTTAAAGTGTCTTTCAAAAAGATACTTTAGATTTGATCGAATATATGCATCAGGTGTGAATAAGAAGAAAAAATATTGAATATATTGTTTAGAGATTACTATTGAATGCTGACCTGGGAAATATACAAGCATATCCCCCTTTTTTCTTAAAGGATATAAAAAATAAAAATTGCACTTCAAAGCAACTGTAATCATGTGTTCTCAGCTTGTTCTTTGAGTCAAAGTAATCGAAACCAGACATAATATTTCCAAAAAAAATGAATTGTCCATACACTAGAAATTTTCTAAATTTTAGATATTGAAATCACGAATAAATACAAAAAGGAATTGATTTAATTAAAAGGGGTTTTCATCAAAACAAACAGGAATTAGTTTAAATAAAAGGGGTTTTTCATTTAAACAATTTGTTTGATAATTGTATTTGTTAAAATTGATATTTACAATAATATTATGATTGTGAATAATTATTACAAAAGCTAAAAAGTAAAAAGAAAAGGGCTAAAAATGAGTTTATATACCTAAATGTATACCTTTCAGCCAATGATTAATTATATTTAGAATGTTGTTCTAGCTAGCCTTTGTCAACTTTTCGGAATTCTACAAGTAATTTTGTTCCTTTTTCATATTAAACAACGAATATGTTTTATCCATTACTGTAAGAATATATATATTCTTACGAATATATATGTATTCTTACAATATATACGATATATTAATAAGTACGAAGACTCAGACAAAGTTACATTGTGAAGGAGCACTACAAAAAAAATGTGTTTTAATTCCACACCTAAACATACACTTTAGGAAAATGAATCCATTGGCCAGCTAAACGTCTATTGCTTTGCATGGCTTGTGTGACTTGTGTGTTCATTTCGTGAAAAAAGGCAACATACCTAAAGATTTTTTTTAACGGAGATGCTGTTTTTCTTTAGATAAATGCCTCGGATAAGGAGCATTGTGTTGAATCTCAAAAAACTGTTCAAGAAGTTGTTTCTTGTCCAAGAAGTGAAGATGAATGGAACAAAAGAGCTAGACTGAAAAACTGCACAGCCATTCAGCACAGCTGTTTCCGGCAACCCCAATATCACTGCGTAATAAATGAATGGGGGAACACGAATCTGGAAGTGTGCGCTCCAGTAGCAAAGATCCCGGCAGGTAAGTTAGTTTCTCTGTCCGAAAATGCAAACATAAAGAATTATTGTAAAATTCAAAATATACATTCTATACTTTTTGTAAAATTATGACCCTTTTTGCTTTTTTGTACCAAAAAACTCCTTTCAACGACTTAAATGATTATATACAGTAGTTTATTATATTCTAACTTCTTGATTTATAATGTTAATACCTTTTCAGGAATTTATTAAAAGTTTTAAAGAGACATAACAATATATTTTTTTAAGGAGGAAATATGTAGAATTTGAAATACATTGAAATATTTATTGAAAGAAAATACTTTCTTATGCTCTGTTCGGCAAAAGTAACGTAATTTACATTCCCTTAGAGAGGCATTTTAATGTTGATTTTGAAACTGTAAGTAATATAGAAAGGTAAATGTATAATAATATACACCATTAGATGAGACCGTATAGAATGCATGTTATCACTTATTCTAAATTAATTTGCTTTGTAACCTTGAATCTTCAACGACTTCAAGGTCGATATCGATTTGAAATGATATATTTTCGTGGGGTCAAATTTTTGTGGTTTTGGGGTTGAAAATAGTTCAAGGGACTTCATATTGCTTTTGCTACTGCTATTGTGATATACGTATGTAATTTAACATTCTATGGAGGACATGAATTCTTTCTTTTTTGTCACAAGTTTACCAATAAATCAATAAAACTCAATCCCCTTTGGCTCTTACTACATTATTACATTTTCTGCTTGACAACGTCACAATAATTTTTTTCTTTTAAATTATTTGGTAATTATTTGTTTAAACACGTGTTATCAAAAAACGATTAAAAAAATACAAGTATATAAGCCAATTAAAGTACTTGTACTGATTGATTCATCGATTGTTGAATTTTTCACTCAAATAGAGGCGTTACCATGCACCAGTTAAGGGCTTCAAATTTCGACCTTTTCCCGGCACCCCGGGACATTGAGCACTGTAGGATCTTTCTTGTGTCAACACCTGCCTCCGTTTTTAAGGTTTCATCCTAATGAACCGCTCTTTCCATTACAAAGTGCTGAAATGCAGTGAGAAGGAACTTTGCTGCCCATTTTTTTCTTTCGACTAAGTCAGGACGGAGATTTAAAATCAAAGAGCGCTCTCCCGACTGAGCTACCGTGAGCAGTTATTTAAGGACAGATGATACAAACAAACTTTTGTCAAAAAAATTAAAAATGACAACTTGGGTGATGTTTTAATGAGTAAAATGAATAACTTTAACTCCGTAGTTTTTAGTTTTTTATTCAAATTTCCACAAATATAGAGTTTAAAGTGAAAAATATTTGAAATGATTAAAAAGGATGTTTTCAGAATGGCAGACATTTGATTCAGACATTTAGATTTCTTGATAGTCTTGACATTTATTATTTGCATCATTTGCAATGAAATTAGGCCAAAAGATATATACTAATCCAGGCATCCATTTTTTGTTTGTATCATCTGTCCTAAAGTACTGACTATTATTCCCTGGTTAACTTATTAAGATTAATAAAATTTTACAAAATATTGTCACTATAATATGCAAATATTCTTCAAACATCAAACCCCAATAACTGCATCATAAATCATATAATCTAATATGAATTGTATTTTTGCTTGTTTTGGTTAAATCTGTATATGATTATTTTTCGTTTTGAAATCTTTTGAATTAATCGTTTTATAGTTATATATATTTATCAGAGACCCGAAAAAAATCAGGTTTTGTTAAATTTGAGGACGTGGGGATCGGGGTGAAAATTTAGATGGTTTACCTTTTAATTTGATAGCAAAAAACACCTCATCCAACTTCAAATATAAGGAGAAAAACATTGCTTATGTTTGAAAATCACAATAAACTCTTGCTTTTGAAATAATTATTTTCTTTCTAAATTATATTTTTAGGTTATTGTGCAGAATATAATAATTTGGGTCGCAAAATACAGGAATTTTATATAGCAACCTGTAAGCTTTGCAAAACTGACTACCCGTCAACCAGTGCCTATATCTGTAAGTATGATTAATGACTACATGTAATATGATAAGGAATGAGAAAGTATTTACCTTACAGCACCAACTGATAGTAACAGGAAACAGTGCATGATTTTTTCATTATATTAATGAAAGCCGAACTATGGTACTTTTCCATTCTTTTAAAATCAAGGAATATACGAGGGTTGTCCCGTAAAATCGTGGACAAAGCGTTTTTCTTGAAAAGTAATGGGCGCTGTAAGCTGAAATTTTCAGTAAATATTTATTCATCATATTTAAGTGCATTATTATGTTTTTGATAATATATAGACAAAAATAAAGATTTTTATTATGCTTAAATATGCACAGGGTACGGTCCTACGGCGCACGGTAAAAATAAGAAGGTTATATTAGAGAATACACAAGAATTAATTCGTAATAAAAGTTTTCAATACATAAAATTGGGATGAAAAGTATCATAATTCGATTCCCTATTCAATTTTGTCGTCTTTATAAAAATTTCAACGCATCTGGTTAATTTTTGGCAGTTTCCCGAGCATTCGAAATTGGAAAGTGGTAAACACAATACACAAATATTCGCGATTTTTGATGACGTTACGGCGCATCGGAGAGCAGTTCAGTTAGATTTGGTAGTTGTGATGACACCTTAAGAGACTTTAAATGAATACAGAAGAAAGAAAATATAACAAAAATCACCAGATCTTTAGAATATAAATGAAGTGGAGGTTTTCTTAGCGAATTCTGTTTGATTGAGTCCTCAGGTAGTACAAAATATACGGAAAAAACTGCTATTGTAATAGCAAAAGACGCTGTCATTGTCGACCGTTGATATGAGATTCTCTGTTATTTGAATGCTGGTGAGAATACTGTCCAAAACTTGCCAATGAATTTTCAAAAGATTGCATGTGTGTGCCAGATGGGTTCCTTATCTGGTTATAGACACTCACGTATGTGAATCAATGGCATATTAAAATTCAAGTGGAACTTATCCAACTTTATTGACATGTGACGCTGTTTTAGGCACTTTGACGTTATCATCCGTGCGCCTTAGGGCGATACAATACATGACATGACATCTAATAATTTGTTTATTTATGCATATATCTATTTGAAATTTACTCTGTATATTCATAATATATGTACTAAAGAGAAGTGAAAATTTCAGAACGCAGAGATGATTATTTTTTAAACTATACAACTTGTCTACAATTTTACGGGACAACCCTCGTATTAATCCATGGATAAACAACTTATAATTTACATTCTTTTACTTTACTGTATGCATAAAATTATAGAAAAACAGTTTACGTTTCTTAAACTACATGAAATGAGGGTGTTGTCAATTTTCAGAAAAAAAAAATTATGTAGGTTTATATATTTCTCAAGATATAATTGTTCATTTGTGATATGTAATCCGACGAAGTACAGAAAGAAGATCCCTTTGCTCAGTGCCACTAGCATGCAACTGCGTATCTTCATGTACTTTGCTTGAAACGGGCACCTTCATCAGTTTAAGATTTGTCCATAGTCAGAATCTACCTATCGATTAAACAAACTTCAGTTAAGTTTTCCGAATATTGAAATTACACTGATAAATTGAAATATCTGCAAGAGCAAATTCAAGAATCCTCAAATTATAACCCCTTGGATTGGATGGGGACGAAATAGACAGTCAAGTCTTAGCAAGGAGTACTCTAGATAGTTCTTTAAAATCTTCTTGTCAAGAACATCATAGTCAGAAAAAGACATTCAAGTGGAAGCATCTACTAGTAGGACAGTTTGAAATTTGCTCAACACATGACCCTTATAGGTAGGGTTTGGGCGGAAATTGGCTGAATTTGGGGGCAGAATAAGAGGTCAAAGTTAAACATAGCTGTGGATCTAGCTACCAGGTTGTAAAAAAGGATATACAACTTGGGAGCTACAGTGTCACACAATGAAAAAGAATAGGTGGAGGTTCAATAGTTGATCAATAAAGACAATGTTTTTGTTAAGGACAGCAAAGTCATGAATTATTGAAACATTCTTATGTACTTTATGTTCAAGTTCCAAATTTAGGGCTAGGTTTTGGACACAAAGCGTGTCAAATATTCACACAGTGTATGTAATAATAAAATATAATCTCAAATAAACTAAGGAAGAATCGTCTAGGTTTCAATATGTTATACAAGTTTTACTTAGGAATAAACCGGGACTAAATCTGCTATTTAAAAACTGCATACCCATTGTTTCTTAAATGATCCTTGTTCTCCATCAACCTCTTATTTGGATAATACACATATGTTGTAGATACTGAATGCTATAAAAAGACAGGCGCATACAGGTATAGTATGAAATATAATTATCAGTCTTTAAAAATCAAGCGATTCATACCAAGCAAGAAATATTAGTTAGTGTCAAACAAGGATCACTCTTTGTTTATTTTCTTTTACTTTTTGTTTCTTTTTTGAGTCAAATGAATGACAAAGAATTTTAAATTCAACTTAGTATTTGACATCATAAAGTCAATTTCCTGTCTAAGTGTTATACACATTTTCTATTCAACATTGTTGATATTGATTCTAATTTTTTTTTCTTACAGTACAAAAAAATCTTTATTGTGATGTTGATGTACTTATATGTACATAATCATAACCCTGAATAAAAATTGTATGAATCCCTTTTAATGTTTGTGAAATGCCAATTAACCACGTAAAGTACATTAAATTGACTTTGATTATTAAATTACGTATTTCAAAAGCGCTTCTTTTTATTTTTAAGTCTACATCAGGATAACAGAAACAATACATCTGGAAGTCGCTCGAGGTCTCAGCGAATAACAGACGAAGCATTTATGTATGGGATGTGCATTTGGATGTTATATACCATGTTATATACAATTCACGTTTAATGAAAATCTAAATGGTGTCATGGAATAAATTCTCCATAGATGCTCATATAGATGCTCATATTATTCGAAAGATCCGAGGCGTATATTGTTTTTGTCCTGTCTCTCTGTCTATTTGTCTGTTTGTCTGTTTGTCTGCAAACTTTAACCTTCGCTATAACTTTTGAACCATGAATGGTTGAGACTTCATATTTGGTATGCATACTTCACTAAGTAAGCTCTTTCAAATGACATGAAAGTCAATGACCTTGTGATCTTTCGATCCGGGCGCATAAAAAACAAGTTATTCTTTTCCTATATACATGCATGTCTTTTCAAAATTGATGCACGCAGTAGGAATAATATTTTTTTGATTGAAAATGCACATGTTTACAGTGCAAGGGAAAAGAAATGTTTCATAAGTAAAATGATGTGTTATCTTACTTTATAGCAATTAACATTCTCTTGAATTCAAAAATTCCTTTTTTTATGATATGTAGTTTCTTTGGAACATTGTCATTGCCCATAATTACCTCGGATTTAACAAAGTTCAGCGGAGGCTTGTCTTAGACAATCTTGGAATATTCACATAGGGCGTGCTTTGTGAACAATCATGCTTGATTGGTAGCTGGAATTTTCTGAATTGGTGGAATTACAATCAAGTTCGCCGGAACTCAATTCTGACGCAGTTCTATCAATCCCATGTTGAGAGGTGGTGTGAAAGGAATTAAAGATGGTGACTTCTGTCAAGAGTGCCGATTAAAACATGTATGAAGTTTTTTCCCTGTATTTGGACCTTAATAGAGTCCTATAGACCTTTTTTTCAAATTGAAATTTAATATTGTTCTCATAATTTTATTCAAATCATGTTAATTTAAGTTCACCTAAGAGCTGCACACGGCTTGATATTCTGTTCTTCACAGCATTCACTCTCACTTTCATCCTCCATTGCGTCTTACAATAAATCATTTAATAAAATAGGAAGAAATTCTTTATTTGTCGAGCTGCAGCCATATTGTGAACTAATTCTGATTTCAGTTTTATTTGATTGGTAGAATATTTGGAACTCTCAGAATTGAAATCTTACTTTACAATCAAGCACACCTATACATGTACACGTTAATTTAAAATATGAACAAACTCAATTAGAACACATAGATCTAGTCTGTTGTAAAATATGATAATACGAGGGGTGTTAGAAAAGTTCGCGTGCAAGTTCTATTGTGAGCGCACTATTTCCACGAGCATACTACATTTTGGCACGTTTACATCACAAAGACTCTTGATTAAAATTAAAAATTGCACAATTGTAGCGCAAAGAGATTTATGATATTTTACCTGCCGCTAAAGTATTCATGAAACGTTACTGGGAGAAAGTTTGATCTAAATTAGAAGGTATTTGACTGTTTTATAGCCGTTTATAAATGATCAACGCGTGAAAACACAGCCAAAAATCGGAACGTCATTGAGCGTCATGGAACATAGCTGAAGATTTGTAGCGTTATGGTTTTATATATTTGTCTTTGACCATAACGCTAGTGATCCAGTAATGCAAAAAAGGTGCAATTTACGGCACAATATCTTGGGAAGAATTTCTCCACTTTTCAGCATCAGTCAATTAAATACCTTTCACTACCTAATTCTAAGCACATTATTTAGCGAATCTATATATTTTATTCATCTCCCAACCCTTAAAATTCGTCTCTACAAGTGATAAACTCGCTTGATTAAAATTATTTGTTAGATTGCTGAAAATTTACTTAAAGCGAGTTTAATGCCTGTAGAGACAACTTTAAATGGTTGGGAGGTGGAAAAATTATAAATATTGGCTACAGAATGTGTCTAGAATTAGGAAGTGGAAGGTAGTTGATAGACCAATGCTAGAAAGTGAAGAAATTCTCCTCGAAAGAGCGCAACAAATATTGCGCCGTAAATTGCACCTTTTTTGCATTACGGGATCTGTAGCGTTATGGTCAAAGACAAATATATAAAACCATAACACTACAGATCTACAGCTACAAGGAGCACTGCAATGCGTAAAAATGATGTCATAGGCGGACTGCAAAATGTCTAAAAAGAGATTAAAATGTTCAAGATGCTGCCGGGAATTTCATACACCTACATAGGACAAGTTTTCAAATGGTTGTAGCTTCATCAGAATGAAGGATTAACATTTTGAATGATACTTCAGTAACCCCTTATCGCATGGACGTTGTGTTGCGCCTATATGGTTTTGCACACTTCCCATACCTGATCGATTTACTGCATAGACTTTTTATAAGATCTCAACAATATCCGAATCAGCACAAAAGACATTATAGAAGAAAGTAACATGTCTTGATATAGATATTCAATTTAAAAGTAGAAAAAGATTTTTAAATAATCTGAAGAATTGAAAGATTTATAGAACTGCGACAAAGCTTAACGGGTTGAAATCTAGTTGTCACGTCGCCTTGCGTCAAGTGATTGCTCCGTGAATCCCATGACCTTATAGTAAAAATCGTTGTAACTTTTCAAGATTTTATCATATGGACCTGAATTTTTACATACCAAAAAACAAATTATGGGAATTTATTCAGACATAGGTCATACTTTACAGTACACAATAGATTTTCCGTAATTCAATGTGTCCGCGAACTTTTCTAACGACCCTCTAAATACAGTAGATGCATTTAAGACCTTTCACTGTATTCTGACGAAAGATGACAAACCATTCTTCATCAACTTTATCATTTAAAAACGTCACAAAATCCATGAAATAACGTATACTGAAAATGAAACAAAATCATTAAAGTTAAAGTATTAAATGCCTTTATGAGAAATCTGGTAAATTTCACACCAGCTGATAGTTAGGATCTTAAACCAATAATTTTTGGTAGCATAAATGTTGGACGCCTGTGATCCCCTTCAATGTTTTTTTTAATACATTTTGGTTTATGTCATTCAATTAATGAAATAATCGACAAAACCGCATATCTCTGTTTGGGGTTGGTCTGCATTTTCATGCAAACATTTTCGATATGCGATGTTTTTAAACCAATTAACATTTTTTTCGTTGTGCATCATTTGTAAGCATTCTTTTTATGGGTTTGTTTTTGTATTGGTTTGCATTCTAGTCAAAAGAATATGTTATATATCATGCATATATACATGTACTTTGATAATTTCACTGCATGTTAATTTCTAGCCATTCTCAGGGGGATCACATTTGTACATTTCACCTATGTGCATAATTATCCTTATTGTTTATTTGGTGATCCCCTTTCAATGTTCGTTATACATTTTGCTCTATGTCGTTAAATTAAATTAAATAATCGACAGAACTGCATGTATGTGTTCTTGCTGCACTATCAGGTAAATATGTTAATAGGGGTGGAAAAGATTCTTTTTGTCTTTTACTTTTTTAGTCCACACTTCGTAAAGACAAAGTCTTTACTTAAGGAGAATCCGTCTTTAACAAAACGACAAACGGTATCTACATGTAGTTAAATAAAAGTGTAGGATAAAAGTAAGCAGATAGAAATTTTAAATGAGTCAATAGATAAACATAGAAAATACGAATATATTAATGTTTTTTTATTGATCATGCTCTAGAATATAAGGGTTATGAATTAGATTAAGAAATTAAAAAAAAATTACATATTTAACCTGACAGAATTTAGTTCCCTTTATCTGATTCTTTAAACAAAATAACATCTACTTCTGTATTTTAAATTTAGTGTCTTTCAAGTACAAGTCATATTTTTAAAGAAGTAAACAAAGCATTTGAATAAGACTAAAAAAAAACATATTTTACATTGACCATGTTTATCTTGAAGACCCATTCACATACATGATAAGCGTGTATTTGATTACCTGACGAAGCCCTTGAAGAACAACCTTCAAACTGATTACAGGACTGTGGGCTGCAATTACACGTAAGTCTGCAATTTGGTCCATACGTGGGATATGGACAATCTGTAGATGTATATTGTGGTGTGCTTATTATAATTTTGAGAAATTTTTTGTCATTTTTTTCAGAATATAGTTCATTTCTACTTGGCCGAGAGAGGTGTCTTGATTATTTTAAGAAGTAATCAGTTTATGGTTTCTTCAAATTTGTCCACTTGCCTATCTATTTATCGTTATTAGAATAAATATTTAAAAAAGCAATCCATTTTATTTACATAAAAGAATCATGCGTGTACCTATACAAGTATCATTTTCTTTTTGCCAAAAGTACCCTCTACAGCAGATGGATGGACTGTAAAAGAAAAAAAAAGGTTCATATGCCACATTGCTCACCCAATATGAGATGCAATGATCCTGCTGTACCAAAGCAGCTTAATTCTAAGTAAAACTTTGATCACCCTTTGTTGTGTCGTCCTAATCCAAGGACTAGAATTGAATCACATTGATATTTTGTATCTATACTCTTTTCATATCATTATAGCTACTTAATGCAATTTTTTTTAAGAATAACGTCTGTTTGAAGAAAGTGTTCTGTTTATTCATATTCGAAACTTTGAAAGCCTATTTTGGTCTCTCTCTATCCATGGGGTCCTGATTTCAACTAAGTGTAATAAAGTCTTTAAAACTAGAAATAGGTTTTCTAATGTATATGATAAATGTCAGCTTTGATTTTCACAAAGTGAAAAGCCTAATATGGCCATTCTATTCCCCAGGGTGTCATGATTTTAGTTAAATTAATTTTGAAACAGTGTCCAATTATTGTCTAGTTCGCCTTGTGAATTTGTGAAAAATTAAAAATGACAAGTTAAAGTTAAAGTAAGGGATCATGAAACGTCTGAAGATTAAATCAAAATAGTCATATTGTATTATGATGCTGCAAAAGTTAGGCAGACCAACATTTTAAAATATTTAGCGAAATTCCGTCACGATCTTTTTGTTAACTGCAAATTAACAAAATGATTCAACAAAAAATAAAGATTCTACGGTCAACTAAAACTTGACCTTAGTAGAATTCTGTTTCATGATTTAAAGACCCTGGAATCAAAAACGAAACGTTTAAATATAATTAAATGATTTGTTAACTGATTGTTTTATAAATAACAAGCTTTAGCTAAGATTGATTTATGATTAACCATGGTTTTTTTGTTTGTCACAATTTTTTCCCCTATTGTTCCTAGTAAATGAAAATTTATCTGTTTTTTTTTAGCAACATTTCTTTTTTAAACTATTCAGCGAAAGTAAGATTTCAATTTTTATTAATAATTAAATTCACAGAAATTATTTTGCATATGAATTTTATATTAAAAAAATTATTTCATACATGTACTTTATGGACAATATCATGGAATAAAGTATGGAATCTAGAGCAAGGTTTCGGAGTTTATTTGTAATTTTTTTTTAAATTGAAAAATTTATATTCCCATTTACTTAAACAAAATTGAACTAATTTGGTAAAAGTTTACTTTTCTTTCCTGGATTGGAATAATCTTCTAAAACAGGTGTTAAATATTAATTTCGGGTTTTCTTTTTAAACAACATATCTTTCCTTTAAATGGATGTGGCCCTTTATTCAAGCAATCTTAATTTCTTCATTCAAGGATTCTTTATGGAAAGTTTTGGTGCATGTCAAATTAATATGAAAGCTCTTGATAAGTCAGAATCGTAAAGAAAAAAAATACATAGCCAAACAACAGACAAACTATAGATACAATTTGATCATGAAAGATCACCCCTGGCAAACTGAAACTGAGTGTCTGTCTTACTGAAAAAGAAAGTCATTAAAACTACAGATTTTGTACATACGTGTAATTGTTTGTTACCTATCAATATGTATTTAATAATTGATGACTGAATTTAAGACATTTCTTTCATCAAATTATCTTTTCAAAGAAAAAAAAAATAAACATTCGAAAATGTTACACTTTTAAGCATCTTATGTTGTGTTATCTAAAGTTCCTTTCAATATCAAATCAATTTAGATGGTATCGGTTTATTATAAGACCCATATTTGAACAAAAGAATTGAAATTTCCGTGTCATCCTACATGTATATTTATTGCACAAAAAGTTCTAAAATTCTGAATAGATCTGACAGATAACAGGAAGTTTTTGAATCATTAAAACATGAAATAATATTAATTAGCGATCATAATGAAACAGATAAATATAATGAAATAGTATTTTTACATACTTGCACCACATAAGATAAAAAGGTTAGTATTTTGTTTCCAGAATTACGAATAAAGGAATAAAGAATAACTAAACTGATAGGAAGCATATAAATAAAAGGACTCCATTTTTTTACATACCCGTCACAACGTTTGTTACGTTCGTCTTTTGAAATGCAACCCGGGAATATCGAAATTATCAAACAAACTTTGAAGAGAAACATCCTAAATTAACAGGATCAGACATTAAAACTGTGATCCGAATAATCATGTATTGTATTCCGGCTAATAAGAGTATTTTATATAAAAAGGATATTTTTAGTAAAAACCGAATATACACTTCCCGTTTACAAAATTACAAATAAAACTTACTGTATTTTTTCACGTTTAAAGCAAAATACAATGCATTCAAAAACGTGTAGTCTACAAAACAGATATGTTAACTTAGAAAAAAATATTAAAAATATATTAAACACACAGTTTAAAAACTGCTTCGTTGGCCAAAGCTCAAAGGAGAAAAGGGAAATGTAAAATCCACCCTTCAAACACTCCCGTGCAAATCCATGCCAATTGTTAGGCACGTTTTAGTGCCGAAAACATAAAAAAGAACATCCCCATTTAAAATAATTCACTAATGCATGTTGTTATGGCGTATCCATTAGATAATCCAATATATAATCCGTAAATATAAATATTTATTCTCTGTCACACGACTCTGTTTTTAAAATGAACTAAATAATGATATTCATAAAATTTATGAAAAAGGTCAAGGATCTCCTGAACATTTTCTTTCCTTTTTAACAGTGTACTTCATATTTTATAATACAATAAGGAATAATTACACGAACCCATTATCTTCATGACATACTACACATCAATGTATATATCCCGTCAATTCGTTTATTATTTATTCGGATTGTACATGTTTGCTTGTCTGATGTCCAAAATATTTAAAACGTTTTTAAAATGTGAAATATTTCAATTCTCAAAAGTAACGGGTGTTTCAGCTGAGAACATAGAGAATGACAGTCAAATCTTTTCAACATAAGAGATGTTTAATGTCATAGAGAAGGAAGCAAACTTTACTATTGACGACATGAATATGTAGAGGAAGTTCAACACATAAATTTCTGCAATTGTATCAATAAATGATTTCGAAAAAAATAACTGAAATAAGAAAAAAAAAGATCATTAGAAAATATTTTTTTGCACAACGACCTCCATTTGGATATTTGATATATTCATAATAAATGACACAGTAATGAATTATAAATTAAACTGCTGTGCAATGGGCTTCCTTATTATTTCTTAAAATTGATAGAGGATACTTGCAATCATAAATGCATTTATGTTTGTACTTAAAAAATGATCTAAGATGAAATGAATTGATCTCTCACACAAAATAGGGTTGAAAATTGCTAATGAATAAGAGCATTTCGTTTTGTTTTTTTTTTCAAATGCACTAGCTTAAATTAAAAATGTATGAAAGAAGGATATGGAGATAACAAACAGCATTCAATCTCAATCTCCATCAAACAATACAAAATAAGAGCAGAGCAAACACGGACCCCCGAAACATCAGAGGTGGGTTCAGGTGCCATGGGGAGTGAGCATCCACTGCCGACCGGTCACACCCGACGTGTGCTCCTTGTCATGATCAGGAAATAACGGACATATCTGTCGTCAATTCAGTGTATAAAGAATGGACTAAAAATTGGTATGAAAATCGTCAGTCAGCATTTGACTCAATGATGAATTGTATTTTTTGACAAGGCCATACCAATTTCTATTATAGTTCGTCGGATTCGCCGCTTCTATTTTCAACAAATCCAAATTATAATATTATAAAGTTAAAATGCGCGCGCGCGCTCAAAAATATCCGAATACAATTTTTTCTCAACTTTTTACACAAAACACATTTGTATGACAGAAGCGCGGGATTTACTTAGTTTGTTTGTACTTTGTAGAAGTCTGTGAAGTTTTGAAAGATGCCTGTGTAATTAGCATATCTCAACGCCCGGGGCTACCATTTTTGGGGTCGGGCTAGTTGTTTTCTGCAAGGAGGTAGCCCGTCGGGCTTGTAAAATTTATAACTACACACCCAATACTGTAAACGTGGTTATATTGACGAGTTGAAAAATTGACGATTTTTTGTTTACGAAAATTGACGAGTGTTAATTTTGACGAAATATTTAATCTAGAGTTTCAAATCTTTGAATTCACAGGGATACAATGGCAGCGTCGGAATCACTAAAATTTAATTTTTGTACAAACTATCTATGTGTGTAAGATTTGATTAGATAAATTGCCCTCTTGTAATTTGATTTCATTATAAGCGGTCAAATGCCTGAGGTGACAAACTAGGTCAAGCACGGCGTGATAATTACGCTAAATTACGCTTGCAGTATTTGATACACTAAATCAAAGATAGATTTTCACCAACCATGGTTTACAATAGAATGTTACCACGCACGACAAACATTTCGTAAGGCTAAAAAACGCTACCAGAGAAATAGATGCAAAGATTTCAAAGACGATATGTATAGTAAAGAAAAAATATATAAAAAATTGTTGAATACGTGTGTAAATAACCATAAAAATCAAACGAAAGAAAAATTGAAAAAACTAAAATCAACAAACCCGAAAGAATATTGGAAAATAATAAACTCTGGGCAAAAAAATAGAAAAAATGTAAATGCATCTGCTGAGGAATTATATGAATTTTTTAAAGATCTAAATATGGAAAAAGATAATGAAATACCTGACTATGTTTTATCAAATGAGGATATAGATATTCTTTCTAATTTACAGTGTAATGAGTCTATAAATGAATCGATAACTTGTGATGAAATAATGCAAAGTATAAAAAGTCTTAAAAGAAACAAATCATGTGGAAGTGATGACATATACAATGAATACATTAAAAGTTCATGCAATATAATGGTGCCCCTCTATCAAAAAATATTCAATAAAATTCTTGACAGCGGTTGTTTCCCCTCCGATTGGTTGTGTGGTGAAATAATCCCTATCTATAAGAATAAAGGTAATGATACTGAACCCAAAAATTATCGCCCAATAACTCTAATTAGTTGTATTGGAAAGCTATTTACATCTATTTTAAATAATAGACTTAATAGATATTCAGAAGAATTCAAAATAATACAGGAAAACCAAGCTGGATTTCGTAAAAATTATGGTACAACTGATCACATATTTACTTTGCATACAATCATCGAAATATTCAAAAAGATAAAAAAAAGAATTTATTGTGCCTTTATTGATTTTGAAAAAGCTTTTGATTCTGTATGGAGAATAGGACTCTGGAATAAAATACTATTTGATTGTAATATAGATGGAAAATGTTTTAGAATAATCAAGAAAATGTATGAGGGTATCAAGGCAAAAATTAGAGTAAATGGTGTTCTTTCAGATACTTTCCCTTGTCAACTTGGTGTAAGACAGGGGGAAAATTTATCCCCTTTTTTGTTCTCGCTCTATTTAAATGATTTAGAATCATCCCTCACCATGAATGATATAACTGGTTTAGAGAAAATATCTGAAATGATTGAGACTGAACTTCATGTGTATATTAAGCTTTTCGCTCTGTTGTATGCTGATGACACTGTTTTATTTGCTGAAAACCCTGAGTCATTACAAAATATGTTGAATTGTTTTCATGAATATTGTATAAAATAGCGGTTAAAAGTGAATGTTGACAAAACAAAAATAATGATTTTTGGAAGAGGTCGAATAAAACAAGATTTATATTTTACATATGATGGTTTAAGTCTAGAGATTGTTGATAGTTATAAGTACTTAGGAATATATTTTTCAAAATCAGGTTCTTTTAATCAAAATATAAAAGAACAATACAATAAATCTGTAAAAGCTATGTATGGAGTGATATCAAAATGTGAACAACATAATCTTTCTATGGATTGTCAGATAGATTTGTTTGACAGAATTGTACAACCAGTTTTGTTATATGGATGTGAAATATGGGGATTTACAAAAAATACTTTAATCGAAAAACTTCACTTAAAATATTGTAAATATATACTAGGTTTGAACACTAAAACGCCAAACTATATGGTGTATGGAACTTGGCAGATTCCCACTTATCATTAATATTAAGGTGAGAATGATTTCTTTTTGGGCAAAACTACATTTTTCTCAAACGATGGATAAATTTGCTACAAAAATGTATGTTCTAGCTTCAAGGCATAATTTGCCTTGGGTTAACTATGTTAAAAATATTTTAGATGATTGTGGATTATCTTATTTATGGAAAACACAACAAATGTACAATGTAACATGGGTAAAAAATGAAGTAAAAAGAATACTTGTTGACCAAAATATCCAAAACTGGCAAAGTAATGTTTTTAACTCATCAAAGGGTGTAAATTATCGTATTTATAAAGAAATACTAGAACCAGAAGGATATCTCGTTAATCTACCTAGAAAATTTTCAATTTTGTTATGCAAATTTAGATGTAGCAACTTTAAACTCCCTATTGAAACTGGGAGATGGTTTGGTATTCCAAGAGAACAAAGAATTTGTACTTTATGTGATTTACATAAGATTGGTGATGAATTCCATTATGTCTTTGAATGCACACAAAAAGAAATTAAAGAGGCTAGGTTAAAATATATTTCAAACTCTCTCACATGTAGACCAAATATAGAGAAATTTAAACTACTTTTTACAACAACAAATTGTTCAGCATTGAAAAAATTATGTAAATTTTTATTGATTGTCAAACAAATGATAGATGAAAATAATTGACATGAACTTGAACATGATACTTTGTACTGTTTATAATGCATGTATTATATTTTTTTGTATTGTGTTTGTACATTTTCCTACCTCCTCTCTACAATGTATGTTTGTACATTTAAGAGAATAAATCATTGTCATTGTCATTGTCACTAATTTAGATTCAATGGTTTTTAAAAATGTGATTTTATATCACTATGTTTTCATAACTAATTACAAAAGAAATTAACAGTGATTGTGATCTCGTTGTCAAACGAAAAAGCCGTTAAAAATTTAGCGGTAAAGATGTACAATGGTCAATGTCTGTTGTGTCTCTATGTATATGATAAGAAGTTTGACGAGTGCAAATTTTGACGAGAAAAGAAGAATCGTCAATGTAGTCAAAATTAGCACATCGTCAAAATTTCCACGTTTACAGTACATTACAAGCACGATCGGTATTACTATTTTCACTCGTTTTTTGTCATAAAATTCCTAACCAGTTAAAATTTTCCAGACAACATGCTCCTACTCTCAATACATCTCCATAATCTTATCTGTTTTGCAGTTCTATCTGACTTATTCCCTTCCAAAAACGATCGTTTTTTCCTAATCCGAATTTCCCCTGTTCCTCCATTTATGGTAAATACATGCAGATATCTCATTAAATTATTTACGATCACCAAATCAACTGAAAGATAAGTGTTTTGTGACTCACATAAAATATATTTCCAGTGTATTTAATGATTTAAATTAAGATGAAAACAAAAATTAATTTGATTTCATTCTAAATGGCTAGTGCAATTATCAGAAATAGGGAAGATGATTTATCTAAAATAATTTTTTTTGTCCATAATAATTCCTGCATGATTAATATTGATACTGGGAACTTTTAACTTTTATTTTAAAAATGATGACCTCAGTGCCCCGACTTTTTCAGTGATTAATATGTTCTCAACATTAGTATTCATTTTAATTTTTTCCCCTCTATTTGGGTAACAGTTACTTTTTACTTGGGGCTAGTAAGTTGAAAGCTGCCACTAGCCCATGGGAAAGTACTTGATTTTTTTTTTCAATTGCACACCCCTGTGTACTATAGTTAAAGACAATGGGTACAAAATATAATAGAAAAAAACAACTTAAAATTTTTTGCCACTAATATTATTTATATTCGCTTGCTTCACAATTTTGAAACCTGAAATGAAAAATAATATTTATAAAATATTTTCGCTCGCTCGCCTCACTTTTTATTTTTGAAAATCCGAAGAATTATTTTACAAATTGGTGTGGACCAAGGTCATTGTATCGACCATAGAACTTACGAAATGATGACTTTAAACGAGAATGCTGATATTTTTGTTTCATCACTTGCTTGTCTATAATTTACCTCTTTTTAGAAATTGTTCATACGTAGAGCATGCTCTTGCGTATCGAATCAAATGAGATATATATATATATATATATATACTCCGTATGCAGGTGATGAAGGTATATTGCTGCATAAGTAAGGGAAGTTGAAGATAGAAAACTTTTAAGTCATCACGTTTATCATATAGTTTGGTTGTTAGATTACCATTAGCGTCTTTTACAAGTAAAATATCCAAGTATGAAACAGAAGTGTCAGATTCTGTGGTATCTTTTATCTCAAGCTCACCAAGATATATCGTATCAACGTAGGAATGGAAATTACCATTGTTAATTGAAAATAAACAGCAAAAGTTAATACGTACCATGACCTTTTATTTAATTTGCAAATCATATTCCTTTTGTGCCGCTTAACCTCTTATCGTCTCTTATTCCGAATACTTAGACTTTCACATAAGAAATGAAATATGGTTATTAGTATAAGTATGAGTGCCTGTTTAATGATTTATTCCTACAAATAAGTGAGATGAACCCTATTAACAGTATGATATTTCCCCTACCTTCCTTTTCCCGAGAACCTTTATAGAGGAAGATTTTGCACCAGGAAATATGACTCTAGGGAGTATTTGTCCACAAACAATATCCCTAAAAAGATATCTACCTCATGTAAGCAAATTACCACAAAAGTAATGGATTTAATTTATTTTCATTTGCTATATTTTCAATGTTGAAGTTATTCTACATCATTGATTGCTTTCATATCCTTACATGTACTTATTATTTTCATATCATTCTGCATCATTGTTTTCCTTCACATTCATGTTAATTATGTTCCCCAAACGAAGTTGGGGAACATATTGTTTTTACTCTGTTTCTTATTATTATTATTATTATTATTTTTCTTCCTGGGAAAATTTTGTACTTGAGTGATCTTGTAAACTACACATATGAATAAGGTAAAATGTTTTTAGGGTTAGTAGACATGTTATGTAGATTTGCCGAACAAAGGTCATTTTGCGCGCACGTGCTTATAAGAGCGCGCACGTGCAACACTTGAAATGACCGATTTAATTGATATAGGCATAACTTTTCACATTTTTGATGAAATGCTTTGAAACTCATAATATAAGGATATATTTGTGGCATAGACAATATGACATGGTCAAAATAGCAAGATCTCACGCGCATGCACGTGCGCTTCGCTCTGATTGGCTGAAACTAAAGTCTCTATATCTTTCTTGTTGTTTGACGAAATTCTTTGAAATTTTGAACATAGCCATGAATTAAGATTTCCTACAACAGGGTTTATAGCATTTATCTTGAAATCACGTGCATGCACGTTTGCTGCCATCTGATTGGCTGAAACTTTAAATAGCTATAACTCCCTTGGTTTTCAACCAAACAGGATGGGATTTGGAACATAGATAGATATAATGAACTTCTACTAGAAGGTATGGTCACCATGCACATGCATACACGTGCGTGTACGTGCGCTGCAATCTGATTGGCTGAAACTTTAAACAGGTATAACTCCCTTGGTTTTCAACCAAACGGGGTGGGATTTGGAACATAGACAGATGTAATAGACTTCTACAAGAAGGTATCGTCACCATGCTCATGTATGCACGTGCGTGCACGTGAAATGGGTAAAATCATAAATACACTTGAATCAGTTTTTTTTTTACTTTTGGATTAAATATTTAAAATTTAGCATATTAAAACATATAGATTGTGTAGACAATATGATATGTCATTACACACATGCATTCACATGCGTAAGTGTGCAATGATAAAATTTGAATGAACATGGTACGCTTCTGGGTAAACGTTGTTAAAGTCTTAAATGCATAGAATTTGTCTTATTTAATTACGCTTACAGGGAATATGACTATAAAAGGGAGTTGGGGAGCGTTTGGGGAACATCTGTAACGGTCCCCGTTACAATTAGCACTAGTTACATTTATTCTGATGCCATACCTTACATGGTATTATACCGTGGAATCATTAATTGAAGGGATGGGGGTATTTTTAGTGGGTTTTAAGGTTTGAAGACACTCACGATGTCCATCATCAAATATAATTTTTCACATATGCAATATAGTACTACTCAACAATGCTTCATCAACGACATTAAATGTCCTTAGATCCATATTTTATCATCTAACTACGAAAATGTCACCCCACGGAAACATGTGATTTTACAGTACTTAGTTCTCATTGATTCAATTTTTATTCGAATTTTTACTTTATGGTGAAACATAAATCAAATAATGCATATTTTGCCTGAATTTGATTATACAATGTATCTTGATATAAGTATTTCAATCCAAAAATGAAACTAATTTAACAGCAATCATAAGTTTTATAAATATATGCGTTGTGTTTCATAAAGTAGAATAAGTGCTCATCTAACTACGGTATTAAAGTGATGTTAGTCTTGGAAAATACGTGAATCATAAGTGGTGGTTATGTTTGTTTTGCAGATCTTAAAAGAAGAGATTCAAAGTGGTCAACCCCCATTTTTTTAGTATTCCTCCACCTTAAAAATAAATAAACATGAGCATGCCTCCATTTTTGCTGTCAAATCTGGCCTTGATAATGAATCTAGAAGAGACCAGGTGGTTCTTCAAAACTTTTAAGCCGTCACGTTTACGGAAGATATGCTGTTTTAATAAATCGATTATTTCCTTAAACTTTAATATGCCAACAATGGAAAATAACGCCCTAGAACAATACTTTTCTTAATCACATTAGGAGTACGGTCCAGTGGAATAGCAGGTTATATTCCACCATTTTACAAGTTGTAGTCCATACCCGATATTTTGTACAAATTAAATATACATCAACTATTATTTCCAAACATTTTAAAATAGATAGAAATAGAAATTAATTTTTATCTCTTATTGAAAGATATGACTCTAAATATTTAGGATTTTTCAGATGATTATTTTTAAAAACTTTAAATATTTTGATATAATCAATTTATAAAACAAGAATAATATAGAAAATTTCGTATCTGATGTTCGATATCCATGTTTTGTTAAGTTTAATAATAATAGGAAAGTTTGGAAGGAAAATTCTCAAATACCTGTAGAATATTTGGTCGTAGTCTCGAACTTAGAATATGGTGAAATGCAAAAATGAGTTATTCATTATTAAGAATGTAACTAATTTTTACATCATATATTCCTATGTCATCAGATTTGAATTAAGGAACTGAAATTGTGGCACAGGTAATCGTTTCAAGAGCCTCTGCTTGACAACATCAATAATCATTAACACTGGCATATATTTGAAGAAAGTTTCAATGGAATCATTACAACTTACTAAAGTACTTTTATGATGTTCTCCGAATCCTCTGTGGCTTTGCCTTTGCTTTTCTTCATTCATTTGTGGTACATGCAAATTGGTATTAGGTCTTTCTTTAGCGAAATTTATTCGACTGTCTAATTAAAACATAGATATATATTTAACTCACATGTATCATGAAAAAAGAAAAAAGCCATTATATTTAAGTTGCTAAATTACAAAAATAAGAAGGGAAACAAGATAAATTTAACTGATAGGAAAGATACATATTTAAAGCATCCAAACATTTTACATACCCATAAAAAAAAACCTTTTCGATCATCTTTTGAAATGAACATCAGAAATATTGAGATTATAATGCAAAATTTGACGAGAATTATTCTCGGTTTTCAATGTCAATCAGGATAACTGTTAAACAAATAAATCATGGATATTGTTCCGGCTTTTGGGAGCAAAGGAAAAAGGATTCACGTATTTTTAAAGAAAAAACGAAAATAAACTTCCTTTTTAAAAAAAAAATCTAAGGTTTTACTAATTTTTATTTGGTTATGTTTAAACTAAAGCAAATTTAAATACATTCGAAACCTGCTTGCTACCAGAAGAATACGTTAACGTAAAAAATCATTATTTTACATACGGCAGTGTAAAATTTAAAGAAGAAAGGGACAAACGTTCACACTCTGTACACTCTCTCATGCAAATTGAATCCGATTTGTAAGGATTATCACATGTAACGAAAGACATATCCATGTCCTTGTGTTCCATTTCAGGCACGTAGCATCGTTTTTGAAAGTGGCGGCCAACCGGAGAAAATTTTTTTTTACTTACCTGAAAAAAAAGTTGACAAGCAAAAAAAAAAAAAAAGAAAAAAGAAAAAA
>PRKT01001505.1:62495-75037 GCA_003671525.1 Saccostrea glomerata
CCCCCCCCCCCCCCCCCCCCCCCAAATCTATTACCAAACCACTTGGCCTTATATTATTATAAGATAATTTGGAAGAACTTTTCGACAAAACAAACTTAAGCCTGTCTGTTAAAGCCAACAAACGCAAAATGATTTTGGAACTATCTCATATGATATAAGATCATACGTACACCCATTCCAGACCTTTCATATGCAATGAAAATATAAATATTAATCCTAGAAAGTTTCCTGCGATCGATCACTAATTAAAATAAAATGAACAGTTCTTAGGACCTTCTTTGGTCCGGAGAATTTCTGAAAGATTTAAAATTCAACTTTCGTTAAATTTGACAATGCTTTAATAATTAGATCTACATAAAGTCTTTGTGACTACATAGATATTAAAATCAAGAGGATTAAAAATTTTAATGTCCTTTCTCAAAAGTTATCGATGTGTAAACTCATGTCATGTCCTGGGTCACAAAATTCCTGACTAACAAACTTTAATTCTTATCATTCTAAAAAGGATTAAAACTAATGGATCTGAGGACGTGATCATATTTGAATAATTCCTTAAGATAATGGAACAAATCTGCTTAATAGAAAATTCAAAATCAATTGAGTTTCAAAAATCCTGATTCATAATGTCTGAACTTTCAGTTCAAACATTCTGATGGTAAATGAGAAAACTATTATACTAGTGTTCTTTGTAAAGGGTTTTGGAAATATGATAAACTGCCAAGTGAGATTAAAAAAGAAAAGCAGAAAAATTATTTCGTTAAATTCAGACTGAAGAATGTCTGTCTATTGAATCAGATTATTTAAGTCACTCTTTAGATTTCTTAGCTTAAGTATTGCATTGTTTAACTGTCCCTTATTGGAAAGATTAAAAAATATGTTAATTAAAACATCAACGATGCCTATACGTGGATTGTCCAAAATGTTCGTTACTCATTTTGTTTTCACACATCGTAAACTGTTGCATTTATGAGATTTAATCTTTAAAAAAATATTGATTCATTGTTGAAATAGAGACCATGGTTGACTAAATATACAAAAATTTGAATCAATGCACAAATTTAACATTATATTTGTTAATACTTTGTATATATATACAAGCCGCAGGGGCCAGTCTGACGTTAAGCTCATTTCATGATAACTTCCAAAACATCAATTTAGATACTTTATCCGATATCCATATACTCCCGCTATTTTCCTTCATTATGCCATATTGCTAAGTGTGTACAATAATATTAATGCATAAGCTATACCTTATCTAATTTTTGAAATTAAGTACAATACACAATGATTTATGAGTGTCATCAATATACAATTATGGACTATTTCTAAGGAAGACATCACCAATTATCAGGTCTGAGTAGGGTTGTCAACCGAGGGCGCTTGGTGTATCCCTTCTTAACAGTCCCAACTGGTCACGGTAGCCTAGTGGTAGAGCGTTCGCTTCGTGATCGGGAGGCCCGGGTTCGATTCTCGTTCCGGGCGCCGCGTCATACCTAAGACGTAAACAAAGGTAGTGACTGTTCCTTCGCCAAGCGCTCGGCACTAGAAGTGAAAGTCCCGGGTATTTCGGATATGACCTTAAAAACGTAGGTCCCGTGTCACGGTAGGCGCTGGCACGATAAAGAACCCTCACCGCTTAATGGCCCTGAGTGCCGAGTATAGGTCTAAATTCTTTGAAGCCCTTCACCGGCATACGGTGACGTCTCCATATGAGTGAAAAATTCTCAAGAGGGACGTTAAACAATATACAATCAATCACTCAATCTTAACAGTCCATAATAGTTTTTTTATTCTGAAGAATCTAATATCAAACAAATAGGGTAGAAAATAGTTATTATACCTCTTGTGTTCTCCTACTCTGGCCTGCTCGGATTTCCTACTTTTAAAATATGTCAACAGACAACTTTGACGTCATCGTTAGAATTAATTGTTTACCGATGTTTAGCAATTGCAGATTTATTTATTCAAAGGGCGACAACACAGTTGTAACTGTGCATACTCGCTTAATCTTTTTAATTTTCATCTGAAGGGAGTCAACGGTTGTCACCCTGCACGTGAGGGAGACATCACGAGTTATCTCCCTGCACGTGACCTGCTCTAATCCAATTATATTGACTGTATAATTCTGAAAGATAATAATACGTAAACACAGGCTGCTTAGAAAATGGCGATTGTCGCTTTATTTGTGATGCATAAATTTTTTATTCAGCTTTGACTCGTTTTAAAAAGAAAATGTTCATTTTTAGCAGATAACTTATTTAAAAGTTTATGGACTTTTGGTCCTGGCCTGCCTGCATTATCGGCACTTTACTGACCGAGATTTTTACAAAAAATATTAAGTTCAAACGATAAAAATCAAATTTATATTTATATAAATATTGAAAATATATCATATCACATTTTATTATGGATTCAATTGATCCATTGATTTAATTATTTATCTATTGTGCCATCTTGGAAAAAAAATACATGTATTATACCTTCGTAACTTTAGTTTTGTCATTTATAGTGGCAAAATTTCAATCTTTAAATTTTTCTTTGACACTTTCAATGCAGGCTAGTATTTCGAATGATGTTTTTGTTATTTCTATGAAAAAACCCAATAACTATTTGTATTTCTGTCACTGTAACGTTGATTTCTAAATTTACCTTCTAAGTTTGATTGATTTTTATTTTCACATGACCGATAATTTTTTTCTTGGAAGTTTATGACCTACTTTGCAGTTGGATTTTAAATCAGAAGTTTTTTTCCCTCAGTAATTTTATAATGTACAAAAAGTTATCTCAAGCATTAATTATTCTAGTCCAATTTTTTTTTCTGGAATGTAAATATTTTAAAAGCTTTAAAGATTTGGCAAAAATATGCCATTAACAAAAAAAAAAAAAAAAAAAAAAAAAAAAAACACGTTTAAATAAAAGTAAAACATTGTTTGGGACAATTAGTTTTTTTTTACAGTCTAAGGTTTAAGTTTAAAATGCTGCTTATATGTAACTCTAATAATTTTCCAAAACAAATATCTTTCACAAATAAAATAAAAACAGTTATAGCTTCTTGCAGGGCAATAAAACAACGCTTCGACATGGCAAATTTATTAAGGAATAATAGAAATTTATGTCATAATTATGAATTATCATTCTCTTCAGAGTATCTATGAACCTTAAACATACCCGCACTTCTGGAATATTTTCCACACCCTCTCTCTCATTAGAATTGAAGCTCTGATTAAAAATTTCCCTTAAAAATTATGTCATCTTTATGTATATCTGAACTACCCAGCGAATATGATACACGTTTTAATTTTTTCAGCATATACGAGGCTTGTCAAAAAGGTTCGTGGACAATAGCCTTTTTCTCAAAATGAATGATTCAATATATAGTTATTTATACCAAACTATTAGTTATGAAAATTCAAGTCAAAATAGTTTGGTTATATCGTCGTCAGACACAAAATACTTTTTCAAATGCCTCGAAATTGTTGGTACATGTATAAATATTATTCGGTTTATTTGTAAAAGGTGAATAGGTTTTTTTTTTTTTTTTTTTTTTTTTTTTTTCAAAATAAAGTATGGAACACTCCTAAACTTTTAATGTTTGCTTTTAAAATGCAAGACTTTCACAGAATACAGTTTCAAATTAAAATTTGAAAAAAAAAAATTAATTTGACAACAAAACAAAAAAAGCTATAATTTACATTGTACATCCATTGCAACGCAGATCTGTTTTTCAAGTAACTCGAAAATTGTTTCACTCATATGCAGGCTTGCAGGCGGAGAGCTACAAATTTTGTCCTTTGCTCGGCACTCAGCGCCTTTGAGCAGTGAGGGATCTTTTTCATGCCAGCACCTACTGCGACACGGGGCCTCGGTTTATACGGTCTCATCCGAAGGACCAGTCGCCACATCTCACAGTGGGATTCGAATCCGCGACATAAGGATTGACTCCTAACTTGGCGAATCTAGAGCAGACGCTCTAACCACTGCGCCACGCAGGCGACTACTGGCGTTGGAACTAACTCAGGAATGTACAATATATTTTTTTAAAATTATAATCCTAGAAATTAACCTTATTCTGATTTATCAAAGCACAGAATTGGTGTCTTTCTGGCTTGGTAAAGGCTGATAAAGCACATGTAGAAAAAAAAATCTTTCAACATAAATAAAAAAAATGGCAAAAGTGGCAAGATTTTGCTTTAGTGCCTTTTAAATTTTTTTAAATCTTGATTTCTTCGATAGCTTTACTATGTACCTTATTAATGGTTTTATGGATAATTAAATAGTTCATGTCAGACTAAAAAAGTGTGGGCATAAGGAAAACATTGCATGATTGCTTGATGGCTTGATAGGAATGATAAGTGCATGTATGTACTCACTTATGTATGTGGCATGATTGCTTGATAGGAAAGATAAGAGCTTGTATGTACCCCACATAAAGAAAGACCCCGTAGAACAAGGTCAAAGCTATAAGGGATATCCAAGTCTTGTATATTCGTCTATAAATGTGACCACACACCAAGAATGCGTTACTGCCCTATTAAAGTGTGCACACGATCTAGATGTCTGTATATCGGTGCAAGAAGGTCATCCGGACTTGGCCCAAACCACACAACAACTCTCACAATTCAATTTTTGTCATTTCTCATTACAGCTCTATTACAGTTAGATCATATTAAGCAGCAATTTCTTATTACTGTAAAATATCAGGCACTCCCGATATAACCCGATCTTTTGTAAAGCAGAAAACACTTCCAGACACATATAAGAGAGGAAGAACCCTGAATTTATCATCTATTTAAAATAAAATCCATTTCCGAGGCATTTCTATTTTATTTAGATAATAAACAGATACATACGACAAACAATATATAAAAAAAATAAAGTCCACAACAAACATATGTTTCATTGATTATCTCACCGACATCCAACATATTATTTACAATTTTTGTAATATTGATCCCAGAAATCCCGCGAGAATTGTATATTTTGCGATTGAAAATATGACTTGAAGATTACGCTTATTTAATTTTTATATTGTCAAGCTTCAAAAATACCTTGATATACGTCTAAAATACAGAGTCAGTGCGTGTCAAACTAGTCTATGACTTCATCTCAGTCAATACAGCGAAATGTAACTCTACATTCAAATAATGTTATAATGACAAGATGCATTTATATTAACAATATCTACAGTATGAGAAATTTCTGTATGTGAGAGTGAATGATAAGAAAATTGGTATGTTATATACTGTGAAATTACTAATTTTCGTGGGGGTTTAATTTTCGTTGTTTTCGAGGTATGAGGTGACCCACGAATTCATGTCCACCACGAAATGTAAATTTTCATATGCACAACTACTAAACATTTCTTTGTCCACGAATTCACGTCCCCACGAACCAACATTTTTTCCTCAAACCACGAAAAATTGACCCCACGAAAATATGTGATTTTACAGTATTTATTTGCCGAGATTCTTTTGTACAGCTCTACCTATATTAATTTATAAACATATTATGACACTAAAATGTATCAAAATAAAAAAAATGTATCTTATGTAAAAAAAAAAAAATTAAATAAATAAATATCTTGTATATAAATATCACATGCATCTCGGAGAATTAAAATTATAGATTTTCTATTGCATTGCCTTAAAAAAATATAAATTTCATTTCATAGATTTTCATTAAAAGTTTTGTAGTAAATGGAATCTCCTTGAAGATATTTATTTATAATCATTAACGATCAATCACTTTCAATGCAGACTATAATTATTTAATAAATTTGTATATTCGGAGGGAAAAATGCAGTAACTAATTTTTTATACTTCTCATCGATTAAGATGAATTTTTTGATAAACTTCCGTTTTTATTTGTTCCATCTTTTCCATACCAAATTTTATTGACATTACTTTACACATGACCGACAATTCTTTTTTTTTCTTTACAGTTTGTGTCCTATTTTAAATCATAAATATTTTAATGCGCATACAAGAAGCTATTACCAAAAGATCCGCATCTGAGTTATTTGTTATTGTGTAAAATAAGAATTTTGATCATTTAAACGTTTTAGAGTTTTGTCGAAAAATAAAAATTAAACGAAAAAAATATATAAATATTGCTCAAGAAAAGTCGTAAAAGCAAACGATATCTTGGGGAAATCTTAAACGTTTTATCGTTTTATAATACCTGCACTTTTAGACGGCGAATTTTGAATATCTCTCTTTTTCCTCTCATTTTTTCTTTTTCTCTCTCACAAGAAATATAATTCTATTTGAATACATTTTCCCGTTAAAAGTAAAGTCATCTTTATGTTACGCTGAAAGTCAGCGTTTGTAACGAACGTTTTGTTAATTTTGAAGTATATCTGGCTATCACAGATGCCAAGTGCAGTTTTTTAATAAGTTTTATGCCCGAAAAGTAAAAGGTGATTATTTGTATTTTCTTCTCCTTTTTCATCAGGAGTTTAATTATATTAAGGGTTGTAAATTTCAGTTTACTCATGCTAACTCATGTCATTTAAATCAAAGTTTCGGTTTCTTATCAAATCACTCCTCAATTTTGTAAAAAAAAAAATCACAATTAAATTTAAACTTTTTTTTCAAAATTAAATATGACGCACCACAAAATGACTTTTTAAAATGTCATTTGCTCATAGAGAAAAGCTTGAAATCATAAGTTAACAACTAATAAGTCTTTTTAGGTCAACTTAGTAAACTCAGGTGACCTATTGCTATCCGTTTTTGTTCGTCGTCGTGCGTCGCACGTTTACACTTGAACTTTTTCAGCTTCTTCTCTGCAGCCATTCAACCAAATTCAACCAAGTTTTGCATAAAGTATCTATTGGTGAAGGGAAACAAAAACTGTGTATTTCATGGTCCCTGTCCCCCTCCCCCCGGCCTGAGGGGTGGGGCCAAACACTGAAATTAATGCAATCTTTGAAAATCTTCTTCTTTACTCCTGGACACCAAGCAGTCAAGCTGTTTGCATGATTGTAATCAGCATGGAGTCCTTTGCCAAAATTGTAGAATTCATGGCCCTTGGATCAGGGTTTCTAGCGCTAGGGCGGGGCTAAATATATTATACATTGATATGCATTATTTCTTTGAATATCTTTTCTCTGCTCCTGGGCTTTAAAAAAACTTCATAAGTACATAGTTATGTAAAGGTTGCCTCTTCCAATTTTTTTTATTTCATGGCCCAGGGGTCAGGGGTACATGTACGTAGGTGCTAGGGCGTGGCTACATAGATTATATAGTGAAAATGCAGTATTTCTTTATCCTCCTTGTTATTAATAGCCCTTTTGGCCTGAAATTGAGATCATCGAAAATTTTGTCTATTTATCCTGGCATTTTGGTTTGCAAGAGAATTCGGTCTAACGCGATTCTTCAGATAACAACCACGAGACACTTGATGGAGAAGTAAGGACTATTTTTGAAATCTAGCTTTTTAAAGATTTAGGTAGAACTTGGAAAAATTAATCTTGAATCAAGCGCAAATTTTGTGTCAAAAATAAATATACAGTTTTTCCAATGGATGGCAATGTAGCTCTCCGAGCTGTCAATGTATTTTTTCGGAGAGCTAACGTTCTGCAGCTAGCCTCTTCCCAAACTGTGAATTCCATTGCCCCAGGGTCAGGGGTTCTAAGGAGCTAGGGCGGGGTTATATAGATAATATAGTGAAATTGCATTATTTCTTTGAAAATCTTCTTTGCTCCTGGGTATTTGATAAACAAACCAAATACATAGTTATGTTATATAAGGCTGTTTCTTCTAAACTTATGAATTTGATGACCCAGGGTTCAGGGATTCTGGTGTTTGGGCGGGGCTCTATTAATTATTTACCGGTAGTGAAAATGCCTACATTCTTTGAAAATCTTCTCTGCTCCTGAGTAATAAACAAACTAACCACGTACACAATTATGTTGAATAAAAGTGTTTCTTCCATAGTTGTGAATTTTATTGCCTTAGGTTCAGGGGTTCTTGGGTTAGGGTGGGCTCCATTGATTTTATAGTGAAAATACATAAATTCTCTAAAAATCCCCTTTCCTCCTGAATATTCAACCGGTGAACTATGTACAAATTAATGACGAGGAAGGATGCATCTTCCATTTTTTTTTAATTTCAGGAGCCCAGGGTCAGACGTTTTGATGTTAGGGCGGGGCTCTAATAATAATATTGTGAAAATGCATGAATTCTTCGAAAACCTTTTCCCTTTGCTTCTTGGTATCATTTCAATTTTTAACTACATATTAATGATGATGAGAAGTGTCTCATAAAAAATGAATAATTTCAGGGCCCCTGGGTAAGGTTACTTGGGATGGGGGTGGGGTTACATAGTCTTAAAGTGTAGCTCTGGTCCAATCTTATGTGGTTTTATGGACTTTGATCTTGAATTGCAAGTTGCGACTGGGCTTCATCTCGCCCAATATATCTTTACTTTTCACATTATGTATGACTCCGTATAATATAAATAACTGACTGTGCATGTAATATTTTTTTTCAACATTACTAACTTGGTTATTAACACGGAAATACACTGAATTTAAATAATGGCTCCAATTCTTGTTATGTCATATTTTTAAAATACCTCGTATAAATAACATAATATATTACGTGAAACTATATTTATCAGCTTAATTTGACTTTGATACACAAAACATTGTGTAATAAAACACAACTGTTCCCTTGAATTTTTTTTTCCGAAATCGAGAAAATGACTTTAGAGGAATATTTGTCAATTTCATTCCACGGTCAAATATTACCTTCAGTGAACACTTGAAAAAAAAACAAGCCGAAATTGAATTGTCTTCCTCTGCATCCTCTTCCAAGAATTGACACACATCTTGTTTTCTCGGTTACCACAACACTCCCTTACTATATGGCCAATTTATTTATACTTGATAATCCTAAATTGTCTTGAAAGTATGAGACCGATCTACAAAAATATTTAAATGCAAATCTTTTCTTTACAAAAAAATCTCTAAAATACCTTGAAAGTCATTTACCACAGATCCGGGTTTGTGTTACATATTATCGTGTAAAATTGTTCTGAAATGTCTGTTTAAAAAAATGTAAGATTTCGTTCAAAGGAACTTAAATATAAAACCACTTTAAATTCAGTTCATTAAAAAGAAAGTAGACGAAAATGATCCACATACTTCATTAATTTCATTATAAGGTATGGAATGTTCACGGTTGAATAACGTATCTTGTTTGCTGTATGGTAAGGAGCTGTCATAGATTGTTGTACTCTTAAATCTGACAAACCTAAATTCTTGAGGATTTACCTCTAGGCGCTCGTAAAGAAGAAGGTTATAATGAAGATATCAAGTGATTTTTTGATATAAAATCATATAACCTCCCTAGAAGAATTCAGATACAATTAGTTTAGATATACTATATCTCTCTCTCCCTCAGAAAAAATAAAATCCATTTGAGTTATGGTAACTATATTATTTCGAAATTATACTAACAAGAACTGTTTAATAAATTTTGATAATCATAGCCTTTGAAATGTTCTTATGTCAAACACATAATACATGTAGATATACTTGATATACTTTTGAAGAAAACACTAATTGTATTGACGAAACTGTCATGGATTTTCATTACAAATTGCATTCATAGGTAACATGTCACTATCATATCAAAGCTCTATGCACCGATCTTACAACCTGTAGGCTTTTGGCATCATAATATTCACGAAAAATTGACAAACAATATCATAGCTGGGGACCTGGAGACAACAGTATTTGGTTGCGTTTTACAACAGGTCTTACGTCATAACGGTCTTATGATTTGTCCTTACGAGTAGTTCGGCAAAGTTCAGGACTAAAGACTTATGACTTGCAACCTTTTGTAAAACGCAACCCTCAGTATCCATCATAAAATGGTTACTTGTCAAAAATTGCGCTAACATTTAACAGTCATGATCATCACAATCACTCAGAAAAGTCCATAGCATTCTATTTATATCTGAAATTGTAAGAAAACACGCAACAGAAAAGAAAAAAAATCGATACATATAAATATTCAAACCAACCATAATATTAAAGGGAGGGAAGGGAGGGGGTTTCGTCTGCTCTGAACAAGATTAGAGGTTGCAAAGACCTTGTGCATGTGCATGTGCATGAATGCTCATGATTATTGATCAAAGAATCCCAATAATGGAACCACAGAAAACGGGTTGAATATTGTAGCTATTTATAATTTCAAAATACAAAACTAATAGCGTCTTTCTCAGTAACTGTTATTATCTTTAAGGGATAAATCTGATTATTTTTCTTTAATAATCTTCAAAATCTTCATTTCAAGGTCGAAATAGTCAGATATGTTTTCCTATATGATCGTGACATAAGTCCTCTATATCTATTGCCTTATTTTGTATAGAAAGGCATTCTGTTTCAACACAGTATTCGAGTCCAGTTCTGATTTAAAGAGATGCTTGACTTTTTTTCATTGACAATATCTACAAATGTTTTGAGACAAGCCCATCCAACAACCTATTGGAATTTTTATTTTTTATAATTGTGCACGAAATAAAGAAAAGACACAAATATGGTGGTGTCATTAAAAAACTTCTCAAGAACCACTGGGACAGAAAAGCTGAAATTTATGTGGAAGCATTGCTGGATAGTGCAGATTTGAAAATGTTAAAATCATGACCACAATAACATCAGGGAATCCAAGTTTAAATTGAAATATACGAGGGTTGTCCAAAAAGTTCGTGGACAATGACGTTTTTGTGAAAATAAATGGTTCTATATAAATCTGATGTATATCAAAATATTTCTTGTGAAAAAACAAGTCAGAGTGATTTAATTTTTATTGATGGAACGTAATATTTTTGTAAAAATCGGGGTCTTTAGAGGTCGCGGATAGTGCGCATGGACTAAGGTTAAAATGATGTAAACTCTGATATAAAGAGTTCGGATTAAAATGATTTTTTTCTATATAAAACAAGTCAAAAAAAAAATAACACAAATAAAGATATTATTATCATTTTATGTTATCTTTAATATTGCTTACTATATAGACAACGAAAATACACAAAGAAAACCTTAATAAGTACGTGTCAAAACTCAACAGAAAAAGTGACGTCGTCCGTCAGCACGGGGCAGCGTCCAGTCAAAATATTAAGTTTTACAATGGTTGAAACAATGTAAGAGACAAAATATTTGTGAAAACAACTCAAAATTATTGAAATATATTGAATGTATCGATTTGGGATTCGTGTATACGATTTTTCAACAGTTTGTACAAATTCGAAGACATTACAAGAATTTAAAAACACATGTAATTAACTGTAAATGGAGATTTCTATTCATGACGTTGTTATAAATCTAGCGCAGCGTCGGACTGGGCTGTTCAGTTTGGGTATACCAACTGTTAATTGAGATGACGCTCGTAAATTTGTATGCATTGTTTTGAATTTTAAAAATTAAATAAATTATAATCTATACATAAAAAATTATTGCTAGCACTTCGAAGTGCGTTGCGCCTTAGAAAAGAAATGTAGTGTGTGTCCATGAACATGTGTTAAGTCTAAATCCAAATGTTTGACGTTATAATGAAATTAGCGTAACGTAAGACTGGTCCATGCGCACAATCTGCGATCTTTAAAGACCCCGATTTTTACAAAAATATTAAGTTTAATTAATAAAATGAAATCATTTTGACTTATTTTTTCATGAGAAATATTTTGATATACAATAGATGCATATAAGACCATTTATTTTAACAACAACGTCATTGTCAACGAACTTTATGGACAACCCTCGTATAGGAAAAATCTTTTAAAAATCTTCTCGAGAACCATTGGGCAAGAAAGCTAAAACATACGTGGAAGCATCTGTATTCAGGGCAAATTTTAAATTGCAAAAATAATTACCCCTTGGGGTAGGGCGGGGTCACAATAGGGAACCCAATTTTTTCACTAAAACATAGGAATTAATAGGAAAAATCTTTTATAACCTTCTCAAAAACCTTGGCTAGGAAAGCTGAAACTTATTTAGAAGCATATCCTTATAGTTTAAAATATATTTTATTCATTGAATTGGATTTAACAGCAGGCATAAATGCCTATGATCGTTCTCTCCATATCCTTGTTTATTGTAGATTCTTAATTATTAAAATCATGATTTTGGGGTATAGAGGACCACAAGAGTAGAACAAGAGGGAAAGTCTGGTAAAGAATGGAATCACCAAATTTACTTAGGTAAGAGATGTGCCCATTGGGCCTCATGTTGAAATTCAAAAGGTCATTTCCCCATTATTCTAAAGTGGAACTCCATAAGATTCGTAAACATTTCATGTAGGGAGCATGAGGGAAATGCTCTAATAACCTTGTTCAGAAGAGTATGTAGTGTACAGGTAAAGTATATCATTAGGGCCTCAGCAAGATCCCAGTTCCGAAGGAGCGAGTCTGTTTCCCGCGGTGCAGCAAATTTTTACCGATACAATACTTGATCCGCTCAGCTCCAGTCCTCATTAGTTCACCACGATTTTGTTGCAATAACACGTTACTCTTTCCTGTATAATTTAGGACCA
>PRKT01001506.1:8856-27146 GCA_003671525.1 Saccostrea glomerata
GTAAAAAAAAAAAAAAAAAACAACATTCATTTCACGCAATAAAGTTTTGACTCAATGTAAACACATTATAACTCTACATAATTATTTTTTTTACTTCAAGTTATGAAGTGCTGACATAATGAAAGGATGTATTTACTTCATGTAATGCAGCATTGGCATGATGTTAAGATATTTATACATCATCTCATAAAAATTGACATAACGTAAAGATATGTTCACATCACGTTATGATAAATTGACATAATAAATGCATAGTTGTACGCTATAAGGCAGTGATGGCATTCCATAGTTATTGTTGAAAATAATTTGTGATTGAACATTTTTTCTATGGATCTGTCAATGTAATTTTATCAATTAAACTGAGAAAAATACCATGTAATTTCAATTACTTATTGTTCTGTCACGTACCGTTTATAATAAATGTACATATTTACAATTTAATTTTAGTGTCCAATACTCTTTTTTTTAATCATGAAATATCTCAAATACTTTATTAATACAAATCTTAATTTCCAAGCAAATAAAATAAAAGCATAAAATGATTCGGCAATGAGAATCTAAGTTCACATGGAAATAGTTTTTTTATTATGTGCATTTAAATTCTATATGTTTTATGTTTATCTAGAATTTACTAATTCCCATATCTAGCTATGAAATATTTGAAATATATCACTCCTTTTTATAAAAAAAAAATGAAGAAAAGGAACGTATGTGTATCGATCATTAAAATATCCCCTATTGGTTAATTAGAGAAAATTATCCTTTAAATCACACCTGTGAATGAAAATATAAACAAACGAAGCTTACAGACTTTCATTCTATGAATTGGTAAATTATTAAAGCTTTAAAGCAATATGAGCTGCATGTTTGACATCGGAAAAAAATGCTGCATTTGTAATAAACTATTTCAATGACGGAAAAATAGAACATTTATAAACTTCTGTTGGTCATATTTGCTATGAAAGAACTTTTTATACGCGTTGATTAAAGCAAAATTGAATTATTGTCGTCCTGTACAATAATGATTTCTTATATAATACTGTATATTCGGTTGTACAAAAAATTTCTTCTGAAACATTTTTAAACTTTATTTTGGTTTAATTGATCATAAGGGTTTAGATTATATACAGATTAATCATAATAACACATTTTACCAGCAAAATAAAATTCTCAAAAATGCAGCTCATATTGCTTTAAGAACTTTATGCAGAGCGAAATATAAAGTTACAAGGGAGTTTCCCTCTTTTAATGGAGCGTAGCGAAGTCAGCCGAGGATTACCGATTATTCGATTGAACATAACATGAGGCTAAATACAGGGCTGTCTTGGTTATTGTCAAGAAGAAACATGATTTCATTGCTGCACATAAACAAAATTTGATGCATTGATTAATATTTTTGACTGATATTAGTGTGATTTAAATGACATAAATAAATAAATCCATTTTTGAAGGCAAAAATAAATAATATTATTTCTGTCTGGTATTTGGTAGGAAACATTTGTTCAATGATTACGAAAAAGACCGTCAAACAGAATCTAGAGTGATAGAATTGCAGGTACTAATTGACTTGTCCTAAGTTACTTTCCTCTCTTTCTGATAAAGGGAATTTAATTCTATCAGATTCACTTTTAAAATATCTCTTTTGTAAGCAATAATGATAAAATGATTGTTTTATAACAGGAAAATTTAAAACTGGTTGATATATGAAATATCTTAAGCATTTAAAAATCAATTGCAAAATGCTATGACTGATTTGGATATAGCTTTATTCTGTGAATCTAAATGTATTACTTGTTTTATTTAAAATTTGTATTGAGTTAACCAATTTTATCTTACCAGCTAATTTTTCAAATGAAATTGATCATACTTTCGAAATCTTCTAAAGAGCCATTTACAAGAAAAGTTAAAAAAAAAAAAATTTTTCATCTATTTCTTTTAAGACAAACAGCATGTCAAAGGTTCTTTTTCAGTTAAACTGCTGGAGACATATCTAAAATGTGTTAAAGTATTGCATTGTATATAAATACAATGTGAATAAATAAAATGAGTTTTTAAGGTAGGACAAAACGCCCGTGGATTCTATTTTAAACCATTTCTTAAAAAGTACCGGAGAAAAGAAGAATAGTATTACTATATTGACAACAATGAATGATCCCTGTAAGAAAAATAACAAGTTTTGGCATGTTTGCATCATATTTTGTGAAAAAATCAGAAGAATTGTGTCCTACCTTAAATAGATAAAACTTATAAATAATAAAAATAAAAAGTATTTTTATCAACTCAGTAGACATTCATAACTAAATAAAGCAACTCTTTAGGTACATGCTTACATTGTTCTAATCTGATCAGCTGTGCTTTGGTAACAAATAGATAATGATATGGTCGAAAATATTAACAATTATCAATAGAAATCTGTTCTTAAAACATTTTTGAAGTGTTCTTTTGAATTGATATTGCCAGTGAATTTTAAATAATCATATAGCTCATACATGTATTCTAGTCAAATTAGAAGTAGAAGAAGCAATAGTTTAGACAACTGCATAAAATTTTGAAAAGAAATTTTATCAGTAACATTTCATTTGAAAATAGAAAATATTTCTACAATCTAAAAGACTCTATAAAATATATAATCAAGCGAAATTATATATTTAAGGTTTCAAAGTTAATGGTCTCCGAGATAGAAATGATTAGATCTAAACCTTAATTAGGTGTTTATCTTCTATATTTCAATTAAATTTGTTTTGTTTTTTTTATCATAATCTTACCTTATTTTTAAAGTTTGGTTTGATTTTTTGTGCTCTTAAATACTCAAACTAATAATTTAGTTCACGTGTACCTGCAACCTTATTTGTAGCTCTGTTCTTCATCAAGTAAATTCATAAAGAGGAAAGCAGGAGAATAAAAAAAATATATTGAATTTTAAAAATGTCACACTTCTATTGTTCCTGAAACTAAGCTTCATTATTGGGCAAAACGTTTGATTGACTTGAGATATTAATGACATATTTTGACAATATCAAAGGACATAACTTGAATATTTGGTATTTATTTCCATTGTCTGTATTGCTGGTATCAATATGTCATTTTTTTTAAATTGTCACATTTTCTTAGATCAGCTTTTTCTTCAATTACAACATTTGACAAACATTTTATAGTATAGAAAATTGTACATGCTCTCTTAGTTTTTAAACTAAGTCAAACAATTTTGAAACATTAAAACTACAAATCTGCAATTTACATATTGACTCAAATAATGACATTGACATAGGGTCTGTCTCAGAATTCAAAAAAATTGTCAAATGTTTACTTTTATAAACTTGTTATAGCTTCCATGTCATTGGTGTGGTGTGCTCTTCTACAGAAAATTCAGTCAAATGACAATACCGGACACTGATCAGCAAGGCAGGAAGTTTCCTTTAATTTTGTATCCCCTAGTTTTCAGTAAATTAAGATGTGAATGTTTGCTATGTGTATTTATGTATATAAAGGAATTTATGTGATCTAAATGCGTACAAAATTACATATTTTTATTAATCACTATTTTGTGTGAATTCATGGGTCCCGAAGGGATTTTGCGGTTTTTATATTTTAGCGCCCTGTAGTTACGGCTATTAGCCTTATCATTATCAAAATAACTTTTGGATCCGAAAATGTGATTTACAAATTTTTACCCATCTCCACCCCTCAATCCTCCATACCTATTGTTATTGTAGAGAATACATGTACTAGTTTCATATGTATGTGGTCAGATTTTATGTATAAGGTGCCTATAGTTATTGTTGCAGAAAATATTTGTACTAGTTTTCTTTTGTATAAGGTGTGGGATATTTTTTCGGCCCCACCTTCTGCTGCATTCTGAAATTGTAAAATCTGTAATCTCATTTAGCATTTGTAATAAATGCTCTATACACACACACACACACACCCTCACACACACACACACACCCTCTTTATTATTTAATATGCTGAAGAACAGAGCTGCAAATGTGCTTCAGGTTCATATGAACCGAATCGTTCATCAGTTTCAGTTTTTTAGAGCACATAACGTTTCATATTTTCAACCCATGTCCTTGAATTTTTAAACAAGAAATTACCATATGCAAAGAAAAAAATAAAATATGAAAAAGAGCCTTTGCTTTCACACATATTTACACGTATGGTTTATTCCTGTTAATCATAATAAATAATGTAGTTTTTAGATTTCTTATTGATTGCCATTTGATGTGCAATATACAACCTACAGTTTTTTGATAGTGTCCACAAATCATTGCTTTGTATGGAAGAAAGTAGTGTTTATTATTTTCTATAAATCTTGCTATTGGTTTGCTTACACAAAAACAAATCCAGTCGTTTGGCAGAAAAAAGTAAGGAATATTAAGGTTATTCCTATTAAATAAATTGGGTATTTGATAATCAAAATACCATTAACCCTTTTGATTATTTCAGTGAAGTATTTAATGAGGATTGATGTCTTCATAAAACGACATATTCAAGCAACTCTAGCAAAACACATTGAATACACGTTTTCCACTTTATAAAAATGTCTTTGGACATAAACAACTTGTGAAAAATGGTTAAGGTAAAAGAAAAATTGTTAATCACTCTGTAATTTTTATAAAATGAATCACAAACAGGGCATACGTACATGTAGGAACATTAAAAGGGGAATCAGGTTCCTATGACGAAAAATTAAGTCAATACTCGAGGTATATTTTTACATAGAAATTTTTAAATCTTTCTTGTTGGTCCTTCATATTAATAGAATGGTATGTATTTGAATAAATATTATTCCAGACTGCATGGATATTGATCTACAGATTACTTCTTTATATCATACTGTCCTGGATAAAAGATAAAATAAATTGTAGGAAAGTGATGTTGACTTACCTTAAATTCATCAAATGTCCAGGTAACTTTCTTGGAACCAAAAAAAAAAAAAAACAAACAAACAAAGAAGGAAATTCCATATATCAGAAAAAAAGAAAGGGATTAATTTTTAATTTGACCTTGACATTTGACCCACTTTTACACAAAAATTCCAATATTTTGATTTGGCCATATCTTTTGAACAGTAGATTTCAGGGCATTTATACTTCATATATTTATTCTTTGTGGCAAGACCTTTCATTGGATACCAACAACTTTGATCTTTAGACATTGACCTTAGAGATTTCCGTCCTTATGAAAAAACTTTCACCTTGGTCATATCTGTTGAATGGTAAGGGCTAGAGCTTTCATACTTCATGTATTTAATCCTTGTAAGAAGACCTTCATTCAATACCAAGAACTTTGACCCTTCGACCTGGACCTGGGAGTTTGACCTACTTTAAAGAACAAACCTTGACCATATATTTTTAAGGGTTAGAGCTAGTGCTTTCATTCTTCATTCATTTAATCCTTGTGACAAGAATTTTCATTTGATATCAAGACTTTTGACTCTTTGACCTTGACCTGGGAGTTTGACCTTCTTTTTAAAAATTTTAACCTTGGCCATAACTTTTGAACCGTGAGGGCTAGGGCTTCCATACTTCACATATGTATTCTTTGTGGCCAGACCGTTTATTGGAAACCAAAAACATTGACCTTTTGACCTTGACCTTGGAGATTTTTGTACTTATATAATACTTTAACCTTGGCAAAAATTGTTGAACAGTAAGAGCTAGGGCTTCCATACTACAGATATGTATTATTTGTGGCAAAACCTTGATTGGATACGAATAACATTCACCATTTAACCTTAACCTTAGAGATTTCTGGACTTATGTAGAAACATTAACCTTGGCAATAACTTTTTAACGCTTAGGGCTAGGGCTTCCATACTTCACATATATATTCTTTGTGGCAAGACTTTTATTGGATATCAATAACCCTGACCTTTTGACCTTGATCTTGAAGAATTCTGTACTTATGAAAAAAAACTTTAACCTGGTCATAACTTGGGAACAGATGGTGATAGGGTTTTCATATTTCACAATTGTATTTCCAGTCAGGCGACCCTACTTTGGGTACCAATGTATGTGGGAAAGTTTATCTTCACTATGTTGCCATATGAGGGCATCAGTGTTTCACAAACACATCTTGTTTATAAGGATACACACCCTCTGCATCACAATACTGCATTCTGGTAATACAAATTGAAAATAAACTGCATCATGTAAATTCCGTTATATCATCAGAAAATACACATAATCTGAAGTTCCCTGTTTTGTTGTCTTACCTGTTATACAATGTACAACAAGATGTGTTTGTGAAACACTGATGCCCCCATATGGCAACATAACGAAGATTAAACTTTTCTTAAATGCAAATTTAATGTATTGGTACCCAAAGAATGGTATTACAATAGTGAAATATGAAAGTACATAAAGGTTAAAGTTTTTTTTTCATAATTACGGAAATCTCCAAGGTCAAGGGCCAAGGTGTTTGTATACAATGAAATGAAAGGTCTTTCTACAAAAAATACATATTTGAAGTATAAAAGTCCTGGTATCTATTGTTCAAAAGATATGGCCAAAGTAAAAATTTGGAATTTTTGTGTAAAAGTGGTCAAACTCTAAGTTCAAATTTGGTGATACCCAAAGAAAGGTCTTATCACAAGGAATACACATGTGAAATATGAAAATTAGCTCCACTAAATCAACAGTTTTGGGCAAGGTTCAAGTTTTTGCGGATAAACAGACAAACAGACAGACAGACGGACGGACAAGACAAAAACTATATACCCCCTGAAACTTCGTTTACCGGGGGGGGGGGGCATAAACATGTATATAAAGTAATGTCATAAATAATTTACAACCTTTGAAGAAATCTTAATCGTAGAGGTTCTTGCCTGTAAAATTTAACAAATTTTAATGAGAGTCTTTATCTTTCACATAGAATAGTAGCTGCAGAACTGTAGCTCTCTGCTTGAGAAAACTCAGACAGATAATATCTGTCTGAATTTTCTCTTAAGCAGAGAGCTACAGTTCTGCAGCTAATAAAATAGTACCTAAGCTACATGAATTCGATCAATATTACGTTATTATATCCATGGTAATCATAAAAATATAATTTATGTAGAAAAACAAATGCTAAAGATACCTGAATAACCAGTTAGTTTTGCCCATTAAGCAAAAACTGGGGGCCAAGTACAGCATTAGTGTACTTTGCAAACAAAAAGTTTGTTATTTGACCAGTGTGCAATTTATTACCATGGCAACCCAAGAATTTGTTACTCTATGGAATCTTTTCATCAACAGATATATTTTTATATATACTACTTGTATCTGTTCGTTTTAATTCAGAAGGCCTTTTTTTGGAAAATCTCATTTCAACTTCCAAAATAAATTAACGTTTGTAAAATGGTAAAGTGGTTTCAAAAGTGGTCACTAGGTATTCAGAATTATACACATGGGTTAATAAAGTACCAAAATAACTTTATCAGATGCATATTTAATTGACATTTATGCCCAATTGCATTTTTAAGAAAAAAAAATTATTAGAATCTATCAAAATCTATACCAAAAAGGCCAAAAAATAACTGTTTTTGCATTGTTGCTAGGGAAAATTTTCTGTTGCCATGGAGATTAATGATTATAATTTATTCTTTCATTTTTAAAAATTATATGAGAGTTATTTTCTATTGCTTGAAAAATTGTATCTGCACAAAAAGATAAAAAATTATAAGATTTTTGACCCAACCCTTTAGCATTTTTCACTTTTTAGTTATCAAAACATCCAATTTTGTTGCTAGGCAACGAATAGAATTTTTCAAAAAAACCCACGCTTTCAAAGTAAATATGTAAAAGAGAAAGTTCTCTACTTTTATGTGAAAGTCATGCAAAATCTGTATTAGCTTGGTATTTTTTTTAAATTGATCTTAAATATTGTCAAAATCAAGGAAAATGCTGAATCAGCAAAAATGCAAAAACATACATATATTCTAATGTCTACCATGTACTACCTTCAGATAAAATATCAATGTCTTGTGTGTTTTAAACAAATAAAGTGTGTGTCTTTATCATACCAGTAAATGAGAATTATTGTTAAAGTTTTTATATATAATTTCAGGCTGTAAAGATACATTGTAAGTGATTTTCATTGCCTTCAAATAGAAAAATTGGCTGGTTGCTAAGGAAATTACTTTGATCAGGTTTCCATAGTAACCATGATCCAAAAACATTTTTTATTTTACATACATGGATCATAGGTCAAGAGAAATCTATGTGTGGAAAATCATTGAATTCTGAGAACCTGAGTGTATCACCTTTTGCATGATTTTTATATGGACTGGTACTTAAGCCAATGTTTCATTTACAATAATTCCTGCCTCAATATTATCAAAATTGTCACAATATGCATTAATACATTATGATTCTAAAATAAAATGTTTTCATGTTTCAAGAAATTTTGAAGCAATAAAGACTATTAAAAGCTTACATATTGAGCTCAAATTATGTCACAGGGCCTGTCTCAAAATTAAATGAAAGGAGTATATATGATAAGAGCCAATTTTGGCCCCCTAAAAATCAACATTTTAGAATTACATTCATATATGTTAAATTGATATTGATTTTGAAGAAGAGATTATATTAGAAATATTTCTAATATATTTTTCACATTTATATGCACTCTCTAGCTGTAAATGACATGAGAAATAATGCTATTTTTGCTAGCTAACAAAAATACCCAAAAATATGCCTTTTTCTTGATGTTTTTTCTTATGGAAACATAGAGCGCAGTGTAGAACATACATGTTTTTTCTGTCACTAATCAGTATTGGATAGATACATCTTTGGTAAAAATATAAATCTTGTTCTAGGCTGCGCTCTATATTTTCTGGAAGAAAAACTGCTTGAAAATAAGCAGTTTTATACAAAATATGCTAAAATGGCGCGAAAACGTGATTTTTATGATGTCATATTTCTATAATAACGGCATTTTGATCAAAATGAAAATGATCAATAAAGTTCGCATATATAGCTGTACAAATTAAAGCTATAAATAAAGTAAAATTAAGATATTCATTTTACGGGGCCAATTGAGACACTTATCATTTATCGCTCTTTTGACTTAGTTTAACTATTTCATCAATATTCAACAGCTTCTAGGTATTCGCTGATGCCCTGCTCTTCAACAAAATCTAAATCTATTAAATCTATTGACCGTATAACAGAATGAGCAAAAGAGATATTAGGTCTTTAATTTAATTTTGATTAAAAGTTCATCTATTAGTCCAACCCCTGTTTTCTTCCATAAATTAAAACGGTGTATATGTTGTTTTACTCCGTCGGAAACTTGTAAATCATTTCATATTTGTGATATTTTGATCTTATTCTTCCTTCAATATATTGTTTTGAATTACAACCTAATGTTAGTAGTCTTTGAAAGCAAACCAGTCTTGAGCTTGCCACAGAGAAAGAAGGGGGGGGGGTTCAAACAAGGTCACATGACTGCATCAACAAATGGGAAGAACATCGTTTACATCCGGGGCGAGTGTGCGATACACGATCCATCTTAGTTCATAATAATCTCTTGTTTCGGTTAAAATTTGTGATATTTAATGGATTCAGGTATTTGCTTTACTCTTGAAATTGCTTAAGATTTACGAAAACTATAATGTTATTTGTTAGTTACATTGGGTGCTTGGCGATCCAAATGCCATTTTCATAAACGACCCATTCTTGTTTATTCAGGGAAGTACTTTCTTGTGGATTACTGTCTTACTATAGAATATAGTAAAAACACACACGTACCCGTAAATACCACTAGCTAATTTTATTTATATTTTTTTTACTTCAAAAAAACCTCTATGAGTATTTGTTGCTTTTGAATAAATGTAAAGATAAAAAGAAATGACAATCACCCTGAAATTAATGTAAATAAAACGAAATCATGCATGGAGCAAAAACACGGATCTCTATAAACATCTGAAGGGGAATGGGGTACCTATCAGAAAATATTAAGCACATCTGTTTGCAAGTTACACACTCAAGGTATATTTTTTACCTTGATACACCTACAGAAACTTTGAAACTCTCTTGCCGGTCCTTCGTATTGATAGAAAACAGTGGATATTTCAAATAATCTGACTCCAGACTGCATGACTATATTTTCAAATAGATTACTTCTTTTTTGTTACTGACCTGGATAACAGAGAGTAAATAATTTTTCAGAAAGTGTGATGTTATGAATTATCTTATTTTTTTTTATGTATAGGTGACTTTTTTGCAACCAACAACAAATAGAACAAATAGAAGGAAATTCGAAACATAAAAAAGTGCAAAGTTAAAGCAAGTGTTTCATAAACAGTAACAATTGCCACATGATAATCCTAGGTGTCAAAATATACATTACTAACCTGTGTGTAACATATTGTCAAAAAATCCAAATGATGAAGCAGACATCTCTGAAAACTGACTAAATTTATGAAAAATACATTATATGATAGATCACATTTTGTTAACTAATCCGCTTTTTAAAATGTTCAACCGCTTTCTCATTTCAAAGCTGCATTGACATGTGGTAGAAATGTTAAATATTTTCATGTGGTAGAAAAATTAAAAATCATTCAAGAATATTCATGGCACAATTCAGAGCTAGGCTTAACATTCTGACAAAGTGATTTTTTTTTCTTTATTATCCAATATGCTGAAAATTTAATGTATATAAAAAGTCTTTTTTATTTTGTTTTTTTTAATCTTCTTCTCAAGATCAACTGAGCCAGAAAAGCAAAAACTTACTGGAAGAATTCTTGGGTAGTGTAGATTCTAAATTGTCCAAATCATGACCTCTTGGGGTAAGGTGGTTTCACAATAGATATAACAAGGCATAAAATCTGACCAGCATGGTCAGTTACTCAATTGAGCGATGTGACCAATGGGCTTCTTGTTTTATTTATTTGCAATAATTTTATCCACGAGCTCAATTGGAGCAAAATTGTTCTACTTTTCATAATGTGTGTTACCAATTAAAGCGCATGTCATAGTTCTTTGAATATACTATTTCAACATTTACCATATAAAAATAATATGCATATCAGTTTGACTCATAAATAAATTGTTATAACAAAACAATTTTGACTCGTAAACAAACTATTAATCCTCAAAGCTATCAACATCTAGTTGCAAGAAAACCATTTTTAAAAATCTATAGTTGTCTTTTGGAGAAAATTCTTGAAGAATCTTAGCTATGAGACTTTCATATTTAATCTAAGCAATTAAATGAAAATTAATGAAAACCTGGAGGATAGTTTTTTGGGAACTAAAATATTATCATGAATGTCTTCTTATATTGCTGAATTCTATGTTTTTGTGACAATTTTTTGTGAACATACCAAAACTAACATTCGTTTTTATTATACATTTACCACTGCAGTAAATCATTGCTTTTCAAATTCTATTTTGAATAAGAATAAAAATTTTATGCAGAAAAAAGTTTGGAAATCTCTGTATAGTGGAGACTTTGTCTTTAATGTATTTACATCATATATCACTAATTTGAAAGCAAAAATACACTTTCAGTTATATTTTAAATATAATCAATACATACAATCAAAAATTATTATGATTATATGTAAGACTTTTCACTACCATTGTAAATAATTCGTTCGACAATCACTATAATTATTGCATACATTACAGGGAACTTTTTTTTCTGAGTTGAAGAACTTGTAGCCAATCGTTTTGTACGAATTATGCAATAAAAGATGTTTAAAGCTTTATAAATGTAAATATGTATCCGATAAATGATTGAAAAAGAAAACAAAATGTCATGATTTTTCTAAGTTTAAGTTCTCTCATTGATGTAACAAAACATAATCTTTGCATCAATAAAAGACAGATTAATCAAAATTGTCCAATTTTTCATTTTTTTTCAGAAGATCGAAATAGATTCTACAAAAGAGTAGCAGAGGTACTTTATGGTGATCAAAATCTTCATTTTTACATCCGTCAAGAGATTCTCAACTATATGGAAAAGAGGGAAGATCAATACAAACCATTAATCAATTGCGGTCAAAATGAGGAATACAAGCAATTTCTAAGGTAAATGAATTTAATATCTTCTGAGTTTCATTCAAAAATAATAAAATGGATTTAAAAATTATCAACTGGTTAAATGAATACCTCTACAAAGCATTACTCAATGCAATAAAGGAGATAATTCTGTGTAACTTTTTCTAAACCCTCACAAAATTCTACATTTTTTCATATATTTTTCATAGTTAACTATAGGAGTATAGTAAATGCATTGATTTACAATGAAACTATACCCACGAACATTTCTTTAAGATTTAGAGCCTTAATATTTCTTAAATTACATGCCAATAATTTTATATTTTAAATAGCCTTTTTTCAATGTCAGAAAATTACTTTTAGGATTTAAACAAGAAGCCCATAGGCCAAATCGCTTTCCAGAGCATACTGCCTAGGAAGAAACAGAAATCAGCTCAGTATTGGAGCGTTCTTAAGGGGGGGGGGGGGTAAATTATCTTTACCTCATTGTGCTTCTATATCTATATATTAACTAATCATGGCTTTGATGTTCTAAATCTAATAATTATAAAGATTTTTTTTCTCTGTCTTCCCATGTAAAACTCTGATTTCTCATATTGACCTACCCTAAATAAAAAAAAATAGACACTCTACATTACATGTACCTGAGGATGCATCTATCATGATATGACTAATCATGGTTTGGTGTTCTTGAGCAAAACACTTTCAAAACATGATTTCTTTATATTCTTATTTAAAACGTTGACCCTGCTTAAATTTGTGTTGGAAGCCTTGGGGTCATTATTTAAACAAACTTTATTCTATAATACCTAAGGTTGCTTCTGTATGAATATGACTAATAAAGGATGAGTTGTTCAAAAAAAAAATCAGATATATCCTATGTAATGGTAGAATCAAGTTTTTACATATGACAGATATATAGGTTTTCCTTTTACTCTGTTTGAGCTAAAAATTGTATCATTATTAATAATATTAATTTAATATTAAATTAATAAGACAGCTTTGACAAAGGGTTTGACACACAGAACTTAAATTTTCATTTATCTAGAGATGGGGGCTTAGCTGACTCGATGCGCAAGAACACGCTTTACAAATGTACAATTTCTAAAACGAGGTAAATTATTGACAATCAAGTTGATGAACCAAGAATACCAGCAGTCTCGTTTAAAGTCATTATTTCGTAAGTTCTATGCTCGATACAATGACCTTGTCAGCAAATACAATTTATCATTGAGTGAAATGCTGAATGGAGAGTTTCATACTAATCGTAAGGTAATTAAGAACACTGAATTGTCAACAGATTTGCTTGGTTTTCCCGATCATAAACATAAGCACTCATCTGAGCACATCGGCTAGGAAAAAGCACATATCGGGATCATGATTTGAACGTACTAGAATCTACGATAGTTTCATCTTTCCCGGCCCAGTGGTTCTTGAGAAGAAGATTTTTAAATATTTTTCCTACATACACCTATGTAAAACTTTGATCGGCCATTTTGGCCCCACCCTACCCCGGGGGTCATGATTTGAACAAACTTGAATCTACACTGCCTGAGGATGATTCCACATGAGTTTCATCTTTCCTGGCCAAGTGGTTCTTGAGAAGAAGATTTTTTTAAAATGCCATCAATTTTTCTCTTATTCATAATTATCTCCCCTTGGAAAAGGGCGTGGCCCATCATTTGAATAAACTTGAATCTACATTACCTGAGAATGATTCCACATGAGTTTCATCTTTCCTGGCCCAGTGGTTCTTGAGAAGATTTTTAAAGATTTTTCTTACATGCTCCTATGTAAAACTTTGATCGGCAATTTTGGTCCCACCCTACCCCCGGGGGTCATGGTTTTAAAAAAAACTTGAATCTATACTACCTGAGGATGATTCCACATGAGTTTCATCTTTCCTGGCCAAGTGGTTCTTGAGAAGAAGATTTTTTTTTAAATGCCATCAATTTTTCTCTTATTCATAATTATCTCCCCTTGGAAAAGGGCGTGGTCCTTAATTTGAACAAACTTGAATTCCCTTTACCCAAGGATACTTTGTAGCAAGTTTGATTGAAATTGGCCAAGTGGTTCTTGAGAAGAAGATAAAAATGTGAAAAGCTTACAACGACAAAATCGACCATGCATGACGACGACGACAACGACAACGGACAATGGACAAATTTCGATCCTAAAAGCTCACTTGAGCCTTCGGCTCAGGTGAGCTAATAAATAATATATATTCATGCAGCGTTAACAGACCCAGGAAAAAGTAAGAAAAGATTTAACCGAATTGTTTTAGAAGCATTTACATTTTTTATTTATTTCTTTGTATTAAATGTCTTATTCTCTATATTTTCACATTTTCACCCAGATTGTGAATGATATGATAGTACAAAATGGATCTTGAGTAAGTACCATACCCACACTAACAAGCTGAAGTGTACAAGCTTACCTAACCTTTAACACTATAAGGGTCATATCAGGTCAACTACAAAACACCAAATCTACAAACGCACAGAAGAACATACCAAACTTGATAACTGAACTATTTTAAGATTGTTCAAGCATAATGCTCCGTCTTACAGTAAATGATTGTATACTTTTTATCTCCACCAAATTTGGTTACTGGTCAATGCTGATGCTTGTAAAACCATGCTTCATTGGCTATATCTAAAGAGTCCCAGATAAACTCATGATGCAGGAAAATTATTGAACAGAATGTTTAGTAATAAAGAAACAAACTCAAATCATAAAACATAATAAAACAGTCATATTTGGAGTGCAGTTTAATCACCTGTAAAGTAAGAGGTACTGGGGGGGGTCTCCAATTACAGGACGTGGCGGATAGGAATTCTTTTATATTACTGTATAAGTTTACTTTTCTTCTGCACAGTGAGGTTTGCTAAGGGTGTAGAAAGAGAATTGTCAAAAAAAAGTTGATCCACCCTGCCCTCCTCTAAAGATCTGTTCTCAGGCATTCACTTCATAATTTTCAGACTGCATATGGTTGTTCGGGTTTAAAAAAAATCAATTTACTTCGTTCCAAATATAATATATGCCTGGCCCAGTTAAAATGGTAAACCCAGTACAACAATCATATCTTATGTAATGAATTTGTATTCTGGGCGAACTGTAACACAAGTAGGATAATATTACATGATCATCACTATCCCATGTTTGTATTTCAAATATATAGAGGCCTTGTAATACAATATGAATAAGAATTCTGCATGCATAACTTTATCTATCAATTTTAATAATTTTCTGAATTCTAAACACACAAGTTCCACAAATAACAAGAGGCCCATGGGCCATATCGCTCACCCGAGTAGCATTTGTGATGCTGTCGTTTACCCAATTTCCCCATTATATTACCCACTGTGGCCTTGTCCTCCCCACGAGGGGATCACAATTTTAACAATATAGAATGTACACTACCCTAGGATGCTTCCACATAAGTTTCAGCTTTTATGGCCAAGTGATTCTTAAGAAGAAGATTTTTAAAGTTTGTTCCTATATATTTCTATGTAAAAATTGGATTCCCTATTGTGGCCCCGCCCAACTACTGAGGGTCATGATTTTAATAATTCAGAATCTACACAACCCTAGGATGCTTCCACTTAACTTTCAGTTTTTCTGGCCCAGTGTTTCTTGAGAAGACGATTTTTAAAGTTTGTTCCTGTATATTTCTATGTAAAACTATGTTCTCTATCGTGGTTCCGCCCTACTCCTGGGGTTCATGATTTGCATAATTTAGAATCTACACTACCCCTGGATGCTTCCATAAAAGTTTCAATTTTTCTGGCCTAGTGGTTCTTGAGATGAAGATTTTTAAAGTTTGTTCCTATATATTTCTATGTCAAAATTGGATTCCCTATTGTGGCCCTATCCAACCCCCAGGGGTCACGATTTTTACAATTTAGAATTTACAATACCCCTGGATGCCTTCACATAAGTTTCAGTTTGTTTGGCCCAGTGGCTCTTGAGAAGAAGATTTTTTTTAATGACTCCACCCTATTTTTGTATTTTCTTGATTATCTCCCCTTGTGAAAAGTCTTGGCCCTTTATTTTTATAATTTAAAATCCCATTTGCCTAAGAATGCTTTGCACCAAGTTTGGATAAAATTGGCTTAGTGGTTCTTGAGAAGAATACAAAAATGTGAAAAGTTAACAGACGGACAGACGGACAAAATGTGATCAGAAAAGCTCCCTTGAGCCTTTGGTTCAGGTGAGCTAAAAGGATACGAGAAAGTAGTATAGACACATGCGTAACAAAAAGCCATTGATCCTTAAATACCAAGTAATGTTCCTCATAAGAAGATTTTCAAAAGACTATTTCTTCCTCTTCATTTTCCTTGCAAACTCTTTACCTTGTTAAAATGTCATTGATCGGTTGAAGTTGAAGAAGATGATCTGACCAGATATGAATCCCCGAACGATTAAAATGTTTCATTATTAAAGTAAATATCCTTCTTTTTTCATTAAACAGTCGCCACAGACGAGATGGGGAGATGCCAGACCGTGCTATTTTTAAAGCTGTTGCTGACCATTATGAAATAAATATTGCACCGAATGGATTGGATACAGGTAACATCGCCAAGATTCATAGAAGATAATCAACAATTTTTGAATTTTTTTTCTATTCATATAACATAACAATTTATTACCCCTATTCATTCAAATATTGAAAAAAATATATATACATCAGTTTATATATTGGTCATTTATGTTTCTTTAAATTCCAATTTTTAATAAAGTAGAATATAAAGAGAGTATGATGATATTCGATTTGTGATTAAATATTATATGCAACTCATGCTTATTGGTCATAATTTTAATGCCTTAACTTATACAAAGTGGTCAAACTAGTTTATTCCTCAGCTTATAATCCCGTTGGGATCCTGGTTAGAATAGGTCCTCAGTACCCCCTTGCTTGTCGTAAAAGGCGACTAAATGGGGCGGTCCATCGGATGAGACCGTATAAACCGAGGCCCCGTGTCACAGCAGGTGTAACACGATAAAGATCCCTCAATGCTCAAAGGCCGTAAGTGCCCAGCAAAGGCCTAATTTTGCAACCCTTCACCGGCAATGGTGACGTCTCCATATCAGTGAAATATTCTGAAGAGGGACGTTAAACAGTATACAATCAATCCTCAGCTTATAATTAATGATCTTTTATTTAGTTCCTCATGACCAAAGTGGAAACAGTTTACTGAAGGTATGGATCAAGTTACCTGTGTTGGGTGCGACTCATACCAGTTAATGAAGAAATGTAAATGATGGATCAATTTAGGTACAAGAGGTACAAAATTTTATTGGTAGTTAAAACAGATCATTCTGCTTGCAAGATAAGTTTTTCAGGATCTCAAGAGGTTAAAAATGGAATTCAACTTCAAATATGAAGTCTGCCCCGTGTAACTTGATGTTTATTTCATACAACTGTTGTCATGATTTTGTGACGCTTTTCAAAATTTTTTGCAGTGTATTTATATAAAAGAAGTCAAAATTGATTAATTTTATTTCTATCACTATATTCTTATAAAAGTGCGCTACCTCAAAACAAAGAGACCAATGTGCCATAAAGCTCACCTGTGTGACCTACCCTCCTGGGGCTCGTAACATAAAGCTTGCTAAGTTTCTGACTTAAGTAGGGTCCTAAGTACGTTTTAGGCACAATCTTAGGACCTATCTAAGTACTACTTAAGTATGTCTTAAACCGTAACAGTGGCGATTTGTGCTTCGTTGTAATTGTATGACTATTTTTTTATCACCTGAGATGTTTTCAGTTTACCTTTTGTAACTCTTTTGTTTTGACAAATGTTCACTTACCCTGGTATTATCGCACACAAGACAAGATAATCGACCGCTTAATATCCACTTGAAATTGAAACTTAAAAGTTAAATCAGGTCATGCATGTCAGAAGCAAAAACTGCATTAGTTTTATGATATACTCATTTGCAAGTTAATCAAGGATACAAAAAAGATAAAGAAAATCGGGATATTTTTTCGTATGTCTCCACTTATCAACAAATTTCTCTTTCTCTCTCTCTCTCCCTCTTTCTCGAACTGTTGTGATCCCTGTTTAAATCCGCGCTTGTCGCGTTCTACATTTATTCTACTTTACAGATACTTTTTGATACTGTATTACATGTAGTCATCATCCCCTTTATTTTCTGATTTCAAAAAAAAAAATTTCAACTCATATTTTCAAAGTGATTATACAGATCCATGGTTTATTACTGTGTTCAATTTATTTCTATAGCCGATGTCCTACTTATTTTAGACGTATCCCTAAAATACCCCCCCCCCCC
>PRKT01001506.1:27177-69984 GCA_003671525.1 Saccostrea glomerata
CCCCCCCCCCCCCCCCCCAAGAAAAAATAAAATTCTTAAATCAGCGTCAAATAGAGATAATAATTTTCTTTAATGCATAATATGAATAGAGGAATGTTTTAACATCGAAAATCAACATTAAATAATTCTAAATATATGTATAAGAAAGTTAAGATATACTTAAGTCACCTCTACCGGCCGCCTAAGTTTTTCTAAGATTGTCAAATCTTAGTACGCTTCTAGTTACGGTCTTAAGTTTTAGACTGTACTTAAGTCCTACTTAAGCACGGTCTTAGACTTAAGTAGCCTTTATGTTACGACCCCCTGCTCTTTACCCGATTCCATTCTTGTAATACCTGTTGTGTTCCCGCCCTACCCAGGTCCTGATTTGAACAATTAAGAATCTACGTGTTTAAGCTCAGATTTTCTGGTCCAGTGGTTCTTACGATCTTAAATTCTTAATACCCTATAGTGGCCTCGCCATAGATTTTCCAGTATATATTAATTTTGATATTTGATTCCCTGTTGTGCCTTCCAGATATTTTCAGCTTTTTTGACCCTGTGTTTTTTGAAATCGAGTATATTGTTAATGACCGCACCCTTTTTTTGCTTGTTCATGATTATCACCTCCTGCAATAATTTTAAAGTTTGGCCCTTCATTTTAATAATTTCAACTTCCCTTCACTCAACATACTTTTTCTCAAAATAGTCCAGTGAATCTTCACTGGAAAATCTCTTTCTGAGCTTCTTCTCAAAAACCACTGTGCCAGAAAAGCTGAAACTTATATGGAAGCATCCTTGGGTCTTGTATATTTTAAATTGCTCAAATAATGACCCCCGGTGGTTGGATGGGGACACAATAGGGAATCAAATTTTTACATAGAAATATTTAGGAAAAATCTTTAGAAATATTCTTCTCAAGAACCGCTGGGCAGGAAAGGCGGAAACTTATGTGGAAGTATCCTTGGGTAGTGTAGATTGTCAGTTAGTCAAATCATGACCCCCAGGGGTTGGACGGGGCCAGAATAGGGAATCAAATTTTTACATAGAAATATATAGGGAAAATCTTTTTTTAAAATTTAAAGAACCAATGTGGAAGCATCCATTGGTAGCTTAGATTCTAAATTTCCCCAATCATGACCCCCGGGGTGTTGGTTGGAACACAAAAGGGAATCAAAATTTTACATAGAAATATCTAGGAAAAAATCTTTAAAATTCTTCTCAAGAACCACTGGGCCAGAAAAGCTGCAACTTAATAAAATAACTTTAAAAATCTTCTTCTCAAGAACTACTTGGCCAGAAAAGCTTAAACTTATTTGGAAGCATCCTGGGGTAGTGTAGATTTTAAATTGTTCAAATTATGACCCATAGAGTACTATGAGGTCACAATAGGTATTACAAGGGGAAATCTGGTTAAGGATAGCATGGTCAATACCTCTCAGGTGAGGGGCCGATGTTTTATGCATAACTTATGGACACATTCTTCTACCTTTCACACAGAGGTAGATTTCGATAAAATACATAGACTAGCTAAAGGAGAAAAAATTACCTCATTGTTATCATTTATATGAAAGGTTTCAAAGAGAGGGGTTGGTTAAAGGGTGTGGTCTCCGAATGGTTACTCAGAAAAAAAACCAAGTAATTATCACACTCAATTAAGGGCCCTCTAAGGGGTACAGGTAGACTTACCTGTGTTTACCTGGATAAGCAATATTTTATAAATCAGATATATTCATTCACTTTTATTTTAATTAAGAGTTTTTTTTAAAATTTTTGAAATAAACTGAATAAAAAATTAGATAAATAAATATAAACAGATAAACTTAAGATTTAAGAAAAATAATTCTCTTCTTAAACCTTTAATTCTATTTTTTCCAAACTATTCAATAGTATTGATTGAGATTTACAAATTATTATCCCTTTTTGTGCTACATTTTCAAACTCTTTTAAATAAATAAACACAAATGATTCTCCCTTAAAATAATATAGATATTTATGTATGATTAATGAAGTGTTTCTATCAAGTTTTGTCTAATCTAATTCATTTATTTATCATTTTTATTTAATTTTTTAAGTATTAAAACATTCTTTTAAATCATCATAAAATACAGAAGTTTATGTTGCAATTTTTATAATAAATAAAGACGATTCGAGATAAAAGCAGATATGTGTTTGTTTTTTATTTGAACCAGAGACATTGCATCTCATAGGTTTACAGATCACTTTGATTTATAAGAAATTCCAAAGTTGAAAATGTAATTGATGAAGCAATTGAAGAAAGGTATCAGAGAGGCATCATTGATCTAATGACCTACACAGAATCTGCATCTGAATTTCTTCACCTTGGATACTGATCCCTTAGTTGTGACGAAACATATCGAGATGGACTAAATAAATTGTAAATATTGTAAATATGTGTGATATGAAAGTGAAACAGTACTATTTAAATCAGTGCTGCTAAACAATAGAACTTCAAGATAATTGTGCCTGTAAAATCATTTATTTTTTTTAAAAAATATGTATACAAAAATTTATTTATACTAGTGATCAAATTAAAAAAAAGAAATAAAAATCCATTTATTTTATTAAAATTCTTGTAGTTTATTCATACAGGTAAGTTTACCTGTACCACTTAGAGGGACCCTAATTACTTGTTGTTTTTTTCGAGTAGCCATTCGGGGAATAAACCGGTTAAAGTCGTATTCCATTAGAATACAAATATAAGTAATTACTTACATGCTAGAGGGCATATTATACTTTTACGACTTTCTTTATTAAACAAATTTTTTCTTCTCAATGTATTTTACATACATATGCATTGGGAATTATTGTAATAAATAGCATGTTTTCTTTATGACACTAATAATTGAAGATACTAGCTAGTAAAAAAATATATGAAATCAACAGAGTTCTAAAAAAGATAGAGGTACTGTGAGCTCTGAGCTCACTAAATGATACGCTCGCCATCTCCCATATGGAAATAATGGCGGTGTCCATGTTTTGCTATCAATCTCTCACTAGAGGGCGCGCTCCGCTTGCGGGGCGTAAAAACGCCCTCTGGTGAGAGATTGGTTTTGCTATATTGTTTTACGGTAATGTAAAGAGGAATAACTCGTGATGTCCCAGGTTTTTCATAAGCCGCCATGCCTCGCGTCGTAAGTGAAAATATAACAGCAGTGTCCATGTTTGCTATGGGAAACCCAAAATATGTGTCGGATCAAAAAGTAAAATAGGAGGTGCACAATGGGAATATGTAACAAAGGTTCTGTGAAAGTCATGTCAAATTTCATTCAGTCGTATGAGAGGAGTTTTTGATAAGAGGTAAGTACCCCAAAGCGTTAAAGACAGAAGTACAGCTAGACGGAGGGACAGACATCCCGATTACTATATATACCCTCCAGCTTTTCAAGAGGGGTAAAATAATGCTTTCCAGAGAAATTCCAATAAAAACAGAAGCTGCTAGATGATCTCTTTAACATCTTAACACATTTTATCTAAATGTTGTTTTTTCCTAGATATATAACCCGGGCTATCGAATTCCAGTCTTTCTGTTAAACTAGCACTAACACTCAAACAGCAATCTTACAAAATATATCAAGTCTTCGTAGATAAGATCAGCAATCAATCATAAGTATATAGTTATCAATGCACAGGCTAAATATTTAAAACAAATTTAGTCAATGCAATTTTGAAAATAAAACTTAAAACAGGGATAAAAACTCTAAATAAATTGGATTAAATTAACTTCCTTATTTCACTACAGTATAACATGGTATTAGATATTACTGCATCCAATTTTCAATGTGTTGACTCCTAAAAATATATTAATAATATTATATGAAGTTTCCTGTACGTTAATCAAAAGTTGATTCCGGTGTGAACAGCAATTTTAATCACTTTTTGAATTTTTTGTTGTTGAAAAAAAAAACAAACAATCATATTAAACTTATTATTCGATTTTACAGTTTTTATCTAAAAAGGTTTTTAAAAAAACAAACAAAAGAAAAAAGAACAAAAAATTAAACAAAAATGTGACACAGCAGATAAGGTAAATTCAAGCTTACAAGTATAGTAGCAAAAATTTTATTATTTATCAGTAATTTTCTTTCGTATCATTTAAAATGTTATTAATTTGTTTACTTACAGTACCTCTCTATGACTTTGAAATAATCTTCATTTCAATTTATTGTGAAGAAGGGTTGCATTAAGTGTAAACATTGTAAGATTTGATGTTACAGACTTTTGTAAAAAAAAAAATGATTTAAAGATTCTTAAGTTCTTAATAGTTTTTTAAGTATCCACCAATACCCCTCCTAAAATATTCAGTAGAACAATATGTGTCTCCTAAACAGCAGTCAATGTTTTTTAAGGAGTAAAAATATAATAGAAAACTTTTGTATATTCTTTGAGGTTATAGAACAAAATACGTGATTATGCCGTCAAAAATTTGCAAAGCCCTATTTGGAATAGTGAATAAAGGTAAAAGGGACCGTGGAGGATATGGAGATAACGTACAGTATCTAATATCAAAGTCCATAAAACAAAACAAAATAGGAGCAGAGCAAACACTGACCTCCAAAACATCATACAAAAGATACAGTATAAAAAAAGATTTATAATATAAATGAAATATATGGAGATAACGAATATTATTTAAAAAATACAAAATAGGAGCAGAGCAAACACGGACCTCAAAAACATCAGAGTTGGGATCAGATGCCATGGAGGAGTGAACATCCCCTACGACCGGTCAAACCCCTTGTGTGCTCCTAATAAATCGTGTTATAAATGATAATTAATATGTTTTAAATTACAGTTAAGAACAAATCGTTTAAAAAACCATTTACTTACCAAGAAGATTCTTTTGGACAGTAAATATGAATAACATGGACATTATATCATAAATATATATATAGTCAGTGATACAAGGCGGTATATTTAGAAAAATGGAAATACTGGTAAGTAGGCAAAGCTTTATAAATTTTTTGAATATATTGAAAATTAATTTATTTCCTTGTTTCACTACTAATGATTTAGTAAATGCTATTTTGCGAATTGCAATTTTTATCTAAAAGCTTCCTGTGCCTAATTCCAAACGATGACCCCAATCTGAGCGTGCGGTCCTCTTTGCTATTTTAAAATCCTCCTTAGAATTAATTAAGTTCCTCCTTTGGTAGCGTAATAAAAATTCCAGTTATAGGTTTACAAGTTTATTACATGTTTTAATAAATAATCACAATCACATTATGTACAAGTAATCCAAAATATAAGTTCACAATTCGTTAGTCCACTTAAACACTGTCTATCACTGACTGTCTCTATCTCTCCCATCTACTAGTATCCCCCGAGCCCGCGTGCGTGCACGCCCTATATATACATGTTAGGGGCAGCTCTGGTGGAGCTGCCAATACACAGCAGCTACCGGGGAGCTGCCGCTCTGCGGTCGATTACATAATATAAACAAATAATTTACAACTCCCCCCGGCTAAGATTTTGACCCCGTTCAAAATAAAGTATCGAAACAATATAAACATAGTATCATACAACATAAATATTTACATACAGTCAAGAATTAAGAAATTAGTTTAATTAACTGTTAAAAAATTCAAGTTTTAAATAATCAACAGTCACTGGTTGAAATCTCCGTAGACGTTTCGGTCTCGATGGCACTGGAAATGAACAGGAATTTCACACAACATGTCACGAATAAGTCCTTCCATATCAATGGTACTCGGGTCTAAATTCTCACTAAAACAAACATTTGTTTGTCTCTCGATTTCAGTATTTCCATTCGGCATAACGGTAGTTGTTCGCGTTAATGATATTCCAATCGAATGAGTAATTGTCACTGGATTAACGTTTTCGGCACTAACACAAGCCTCGCTATTGTTTATGGAATGTATGTTCTCACTTTCACTAAGTTCTTCAGCATCTGGTGCGTCCTCGCGTAAGAAATCGTCACTTCCTTCCACTTCTAGTGTGTCCTCGCGAAATAAATCGTCACTTTCTTCTACTTCTGGTGTGTCCTCGCATAGTAGGTCATCCACAAAGTCATTGCGTAATCCGTTCTCAGACAGCAATTCCTCCATCAGATCTGAACTTGCAATTATAATTTCCAAGGATTCATCCTCAGTCGGCTGCTTTTCAATGAATTCCTCATCTGAGGAAATGTCCTCAAGTTCGGGCGCATACACCGGCTGTGGTTGGACATCAAGCGATTCCTCGTCAGACGAAATATCTTCCTATAACGGAACATTACACTGCTTTCTGATTTTTCTTCAGATCTTCTCTGTTTAATTGTCTACTACTCGACATTGTCAGTTCACTTTGTCCATGCACACGTTTCAAATGTTTCTTTAAATTAAATTTCCTGGAAAATGGTCTTCCACAAAAGTCACAGTAAAATATACTAACACAGTCACTATGAATTTCCTTACAATGTTGTTTAAGCGTTTTTCTATTCTTAAAAACTTGTCCACATATATCACAAAGCATCTGTATTCTTCTACATCCAAAAATGGTATGATCAGTCTCTGAATCGGCGCGGCACTTTTATAAGGCGCCCGCCCCTGGTCCGCGTCGAGTATCTGTCTGGAGTTCGGGTATTGCGCATCTGACTTCTGTCGCGGTCTTCCCCTGCTGTAGCGCGGTCACTGTCGGCGGCGTCCTTTGAACTTTGTTTTTTCGGTTTTGGCGATTTCTTGGAGTCCTCCGTATTAGAATCCTTTTGTTTCGGCACAGGGATATTATTAGGCTCTTCGATCACTGGATCTTTGGCGTTCACAGTTTGATTTACTAATTTCTCTAAATTGCGTTGTATTGTTTTTCTTGTGCGAATTGGTTTGATATTTCCGCATGCACAATCTTTGGTTTTGACGTCTTTGAATGCTGAATTTGAAATAGGATATTACTTAGGCGTTTCAGAACAACCCAAGGACCAGTCCAATTTCGGGATAGTTTCATTTTTGTTCCTTTCTTCTGTTTAGGTTGGTAAAGTCGTACCACGTTGCCCACTTCATAATTCTTCTCTATAATGTTCTTGTTATACTGTTTTCTTTGCGTTTCTATCGAAGATCGCATTGTCTCCCTGACTAAATCATGCGCTTTTTTCAGACTTTCACACAATTTTGTCACATAATCCGTATAACACTTTATATCCTCATTTTGACAAAGCAGATAAGGTAAATTCAAGCTTACAAGTATAGTAGCAAAAATTTTATTATTTATCAGTAATTTTCTTTCGTATCATTTAAAATGTTATTAATTTGTTTACTTACAGTACCTCTCTATGACTTTGAAATAATCTTCATTTCAATTTATTGTGAAGAAGGGTTGCATTAAGTGTAAACATTGTAAGTTTTGATGTTACAGACTTTTGTAAAAAAAAAATTGATTTAAAGATTCTTAAGTTCTTAATAGTTTTTTAAGTATCCACCAATGCCCCTCCTAAAATATTCAGTAGAACAATATGTGTCTCCTAAACAGCAGTCAATGTTTTTTAAGGAGTAAAAATATAATAGAAAACTTTTGTATATTCTTTGAGGTTATAGAACAAAATACGTGATTATGCCGTCAAAAATTTGCAAAGCCCTATTTGGAATAGTGAATAAAGGTAAAAGGGACCGTGGAGGATATGGAGATAACGTACAGTATCTGATATCAAAGTCCATAAAACAAAACAAAATAGGAGCAGAGCAAACACTTACCTCCAAAACATCATACAAAAGATACAGTATAAAAAAAGATTTGTACGTTTTCCACATTTATAATATAAATGAAATATATGGAGATAACGAATATTATTTAAAAAATACAAAATAGGAGCAGAGCAAACACGGACCTCAAAAACATCAGAGTTGGGATCAGATGCCATGGAGGAGTGAACATCCCCTACGACCGGTCAAACCCCCTGTGTGCTCCTAATAAATCGTGTTATAAATGATAATTAATATGTTTTAAATTACAGTTAAGAACAAATCGTTTAAAAAACCATTTACTTACCAAGAAGATTCTTTTGGACAGTAAATATGAATAACATGGACATTATATCATAAATATATATATAGTCAGTGATACAAGGCGGTATATTTAGAAAAATGGAAATACTGGTAAGTAGGCAAAGCTTTATAAATTTTTTGAATATATTGAAAATTAATTTATTTCCTTGTTTCACTACTAATGATTTAGTTAATGCTATTTTGCGAATTGCAGTTTTTATTAAAAAGCTTCCTGTGCATAATTCCAAACGATGACCCCATTATGAACAACGTTTTGAAACATCACCAAATAAGGCAAAAACACTTCTTTATCACAGTATTTATTAATAGTTAAAAAAAAATTCCCATTTCAATTAAAATGCTATCAAATTATTTAACAATATATACATGTACATGTAGGACAGAATCCCCGATTCCTTGGTAGCTGTTGGGTTCGAATCTAATATCAGATTTGTATGATGTAGCAAATAGTCCGAAGCTCAAAAGGTTGGATAAGTGGAAAAGAAAACGAATGGTTTTAATTAAGAGCTGGAAGAATTACATGTCTGCCTTTTGTACTTGTAAACATGTGGTTGGATAAATGTCTAACATTTGTTTTTTTTTTCATTTCAATTTACTGGGAAATTTTCGGCAGTGGTGATCTAATAGTCATGCTCCTTCAAACACTTTCTTATTCAGCTTCAAAAAATTCAAAATGTTAATCCTTCTCTTCGGTATTACAATGTTGAAATGCCTTTTTAATACCATTTAGCCTTTAAAATGGGTTGTCCGGTTGGAAGGTGACAACCACCGACAAAGCATTTATTCTGAAATATAAAGTCATTCATTTTTTAAAAGTCCATACAACCATCAACAGTTCTTGAGCCCTTTAGGATACAAAGAGTGCAAACTACACTTATCATCATACATTTAAATTGCTTACTTGTGTCCTCTCTTAGTCAATTTCATTTGGCAATCACAGTAGCTCAGACGGTAAAGCATCAGTGAACGGTAGGTTGTGTGAATCACGGCCGCCAAATACCTAAGTTGATAAAATACATGTAGGTAGCATCTGTAAGCATCTGTTCCTTCGTCAAGTTGCTGGTCTTTTGGATGGGTCCTTAAAAGCTGAGGCCCTGTGGCACTAGGCTTAGGCACGATAAAGAACCCCTATGCTCAATGGCTCAAGGATGACGTGCATACGGCAACTGGTCAATTGACCAAAAAACTAAATGTCCACATTTTAATCAAATTTTTGTATGTAAATTATCATTGATATGTATGCCTTTATGGAATACTATTTTTAACAAAAATAGAAATGTGATTTGAAAGATATAAATCTTTTATTTGGATAGGGGTATCATGTTTACATCTAAATCCCATTGAATTTTGACCCCGTCCCACTCTTTGAAGCCCTTAAAATACCCGGTATACAAGCGCAGGTAGGTACAATTTTCTCTTTTCGCTGGTCACTGTATTTTATGGAAATCTACCTGTATGTGAAATCAGAAATCGACGGAGCTGGATTTTCTGATGTAAGAATAAATTCATATGCTAGTCTAGGCATTGGCGATACTTTCTAACTGACCAATAGGCTAGGTGAGATGTGTTACGAATAAGTACCACAAAAATACTATGGAAATTTCATGCTTGACAAAAAGGCTTATTTTACCTGGTTTCTGATAAATATTTTTTATGCATTCGAGCCACAGATTAGACACGAATCTATATATGTACGATTTCCGAGACCAAAGTTGCAAACAATTGATAAAGATTGTTATATAAGATTGATAAATATACATAATTTAAAGTTTTGTAAAGTGTTTGATGGGTAATTCGCTAGCCGTAGGTCTACACGTATTTTCGAGTATCGTGTATACAAGTTTCGTGTGCATTTCTTGACCCAAAACCGTATACGTAAACTCTGAGAATACTTGCGTATTATAAAAGATAAACAACCTTGGCATACAATTAAAAGTTTGAAATGTAGAAGAGGATAAAAGATAAATTGACCTAAACCACGTGTCTGTAAAATGTAAACGTGTAGTAACCAGCATGTTTTGTCGTTCTGTCATCTAATTGGACAATTGTTTTCGGTAAGCGACTTTGTACGAAATAATAACATTGCTATAATTATAAGGTAGACTCCTCGGACAAACATATCCTCTATTGAACTAAGACCCGCCTATTTTCTTTCATAAATGAACATATTTTCACAAACCAGGCCGAATTTTGTCGTGATATGGTCTAAAAAATCATAGATAATGCAGTATTCCTTATAAATAAGATTTGTCGGAACTATTGAAACTATTCAAACGGCATCGTATTTATTCACTCATGTTTGAAAACTATCAAAATCGCTGAAGATTAAATATAATTCGTCGTGGAAAAGGGGGTCCCTGATAGCAGTTATGTCACATGATCCTTTTTAAAAGTCCTTTACTAGTAAATGATGACATCTCTATATGATTGAAAAATTCTCGAACGGGACGGAAAAACAACAATCAACTTATTATCCAACTTTATTGAATAATTTATAAAACAATCCTTAAAAGTTAAAAGAATGTGTAGAATCAATTTTTTTTTACAATCTACAGTTTATATTAGCTTACTTTCATTTTTTTTACGCAATTTCAAAACATTATAACAATAAACTTGGAAATAAATTGATTCTGCTGTGTCTTCATAATTAAAATACTAGTATGCTTTTCTCTAGTATCCAATGTATGATGAGAGCAACATTCATTTTAAATGATGGGATAAAATTCTAATAACAAAAGGAACATCAAAAGATTTATAATGCACATTTTCTTTTACAGATTGTATTCTAAGCAGGGACATTCCAAAGAAAGTTTTTATTTATGTATGGTTTAAAAGACTCTACTTCAAGGATGAACATGAAAGACATATTAATTTTGTGATGTAGAATCTCGAAAACTTACTTAGGGATGACGTTTACTTTGGGTTTTATGTAACAGAAATTGAATGCTATAAAGTACAATATCTTAAATAAAAAAAATGCTGTAAATTGACAAAACAAGGTAATAAATAGATAAATACCATTGTACGATTTGATTTTCAAACTTCTAAAATTAAAAATATCACCAAAATTGTGGGTCTATAATGTAAAATATGCATTTTCGATTTATAACAGTGGAATGTTTTGTCCTCTAGCTAAACGTAATCCTTAACTATGAACCATGAGGACTCAGTAAAAGGGGATATAAAAAAAAACCACCTCGTTCTCGTAACAATTATCGAAATTACTTCATTGATTAGCATTATGAAAATATAACATATATTGTAAAAAAAAAAAACGCAAAACATCATGAAAATTTTGAAATTTAACTATTATTGTATTTACGTTCATGATTAAATTATTCATTTCGAATTTTATATTCTCTAATATATGCTTTATCATTTGCTCTAAAATCACACAAAGAGCAGTCTAAATATTGAGTTTGCCGCGTTTGTTTAAAAACATGTTTTGAAATTGAATATAGTTGAGAAGTGCAGTAGTGTCTTCCACATGACTTTTTAAACCCATCTTTTTTAATATACAAAAGTCTTCTTACCCTCTTTAAAATTCACCTTAAATAATGATCATTGAGTTGTCATCGAGATTCCACGATAATGTAGAAAATACATTGTGTTTTAGAAAGTCTCTTGTGCTCATTAAGAAATACTGCCAATTGTTATTACCATATTCGCTTGTGTGAAAGTGTGATTTACCAGCATGCCTTCGAATACTCGAAAAAACACAAGATTTTATTGGACGAAATGTAAGTTCTACATTTCCGTTGACCCGGAAAGTCTTCGTTCAGTCTTCATTCAAACCAAAATTAAATATTTAGATTCAGATAAAGAAGACTAAATCGTACATAAAACATGCCAACAACGTTAAAGAAACCTGGAAAACACTCTGACAAAAATGTTGCTTAATTTTATCATTTTTTGAGATTTATTTGTTACATATTTAAATGCATTTAGACTATCATTTGTTAAAAGGGTTAGAAATTTAATACAACTTAGTGTATTATCAATCATTAACATAAAAAACTGAAATAAAATAGCAAAAATGTTTGTTTGTATGTTTGAATCCGTGTTCAATAGCTCTAGGCTTAATGCCAACATGTGCATTTCATTAATTAGTTGACAAAAGCACAGTATTTTGAGCTGAAGATTGTGTGTTGGCTGTTTGAGAGTCTGTGTGTATATTTGTCTACTCTGTTTATGCCTGCAATCGTGTCCATGTGAAAATTATCTTTTTATTTGGAATTCATTTAGCTTCAGTACCTTATTGCACTTCAGAGGGTGTAATTTACTCTGGAATGATTCAAAGGATGGGTCACATACACTGTATAGAGCTTCATGAACCAAGCTATTTTAAGATGTCAGTTAACAATATGTGCCCTTTTGCAGTTTATTTCGAATTGATTTATGAAGTACAGATGTAAATTCAGATATAATAATAAACCTTAAGAAATCCAGTTACAGTTGAGAAATGAAACCAAGATTTAATTCAGCGAGTAAAGATTCTTGAGATATTCAGAAAATGGTATACTGACGAGTCAGTATTCTGCCTACTATAATCAACAATGAATGAAATAACGGACATTAAAAAAGAAACTCTACTAAGAAAAACAACAGGTTAAAATGTATATGTGATGAAAACTTCTTGATGTTATATAAAAATATATGGTGTTGGCTTAAAAAGAGACCATTTTTTGATGTAAGATGTTTTTGTAATACACGTATGTCCAATCCAATAAACATATTAACAAAGGAACAAAAGATTTAAACAAAATGGAACTGGTTTGCCGTGTGATGGTTCGAAAATATTACTTCCAATCCTTAAACAAAAAAGATTTGTTCACAGGAATTCATTGTTTGTTTTGAAATACACTCTAACGTTTGGTGACTTCTGAAAATCATATTCTACATTGATAAGAAATGTTTTATGAATTAAGTTCGTAAAGTATATCAGAATAAACGTAAACAACGATATAAAGTGCATTCGTGTGATAAATAATGATTTTGTATGATAAACGTAATAACTTTTCAATCCTCAATTTCCAGCAATATACTTTCATCACATGCATATCTCTCAGCTGATTCGATACGGAAAAGCATACTCTACGTATTGGCAATTAGTTCTTGACAAACAAGTTGATGAAACAAGAATATAAGCGGCGATATTTGAAGGTTATCATATCATTTAGTAAGTTTTATGTTCGATACAATGACCTTGTCATAAAAAACAACCTACAACATTAAATCAAAGGTGCCTAACGTTTTTCATACTAAATGTTAGTCTAAGGTCATTATTTACACTCTTTAAAATTGTCAACGACTTTTCCGTTATTTTCCGACCATGACAAGGAGCACATTACGATTGTGAGCGGTTGACAGAGGATGCTCACTCCACCATGGTACCTGACCCGACCTCAGATGTTTTAGAGGTCAGTGTTTGCTATGCTCCAAAAATTTTATTGTTTAATTTATATTTGAACTCCAATACCGTTTGTTTTCTCTATATATTCATACAGTTATGCATTTTTTTCTTATCATTTGAGGGATTAAAAGTTTTCAAAATTATCTCAAGAGTGTCGTGACCTTGACGTATTTTAAACAAACATCTTCAATAATATTCCCGTAATTTTTTTTATATAAAATTGCATCTTTTCGTATAAAGATATACTTTGTTTGACTACGAATGTGATAGGATACAGTCAAATTTCAAGAAGAAACACTGAACAACCTTTCTAGCTTCCGCTTTGACAATATGTTACATAAACGAACATGCAATACGATTCCGCCTTATTTAAGTAACATACACGATATGCATGCATAACAAACATGTTAGTATACTGATTTGTAGGAAACTGCAGCATCTGTTCTTATTTTAAAGATAATATTTCAAGTAAAGATATATGTAGTGAATATACAGATATCGGGTTACATAACAATCCAGGGCTTCGTAAAGTGAATAATCCCGCGGTCTTTGAAAGCATGCGATATTTTCTAAAACATATATACACGATCGTAGAATGTTTGTAAATCATCGAATAGACTATACTGTAATTTATGAATTTAGAATAAAAACTTTGTGAGATATGCGAGTTGAACATGTAAATTTTCTTTAAAAGGATTTATACAGAAAAAAAATGTTAAATGAATAAAGATAAAATCATAAATTACAAAATCTTAATTCACAAGATATGACTTTAACAAAAGCAGCCATTACGTTAAGAATAAAATAAACCTAATATTTCTATAAATACTTCTTGAAAAAATTTTCTCAAAAATGGTTAGACAGTTACTTAACAGAATACCGGTATCTTTGACCTCGTTGTATAACAAGTTATAGAAGAACAAACCACATGAAATTCACAATTGGTATCATGAGTACCAATATACAAGTTCTTTAGATGAAGACAGGTCATTTTTCTTTTAATTGAAAGATGTAAATCTATCAGTTTTTGAAAAGAAAAGTAATCAGTAAGCAGTTCGATTTTATTTTTATTCAATGTTTTCTTAATTCATGAAAATTGTATCTAGATCTAAAATTATGAAAGCCTAAAACAAAAGAAGTACTTATTCAAATATTTTAACACTGTAAAAAAGGAAAACACTTGCTGAGGGCTTCACACGACATAAGGACATATCAACGATTCTTTTCATCCTTACTTTTCATTGCTAATGTTGTTACTTATAGGGTTATAGTCTCCCAATACTCAAAAACATGCTCATATTTTGACCAGTTTTAAAAACTTTGCAAGTACTGACAAAAAAGATTTTTTTTCAGGGATTTTTGCGTCCTCCTTTAATGTTGGCACTGTGTAAATCCAATGGTCGATATAATGACCTGGCTGGCACGTATAGTCTATCATTTCGTCATGATTTGAAAGACATATCTCATATGAGACTTATCTCAAGAAAACTTTACAGGACCTGGACATCGAATATCTGAAACATAATCATTCATCGTGTTCATGTTCTTCTTCACCCAATAACTATAGTCATGCTGGAGACGTTATTACAGATGACGTTATTGTAGTTAATGGTGAAGACTTAAATCAATAATTGTAAAAGGTCCTAAACATAGGGAACCCCGATCCTTCAGCAGGCGTCGGAATTTCATAAATATTATGGATTCTGTAGAAGATTATGCCAGGAGATGGCAAGATATGAAAAAAAGTACTGTGCAACAAAATATATTCATCAAGAAGTAGTGTAAATCAAATGTGGTAATTAAAAATGCCAAGGAATTTTGGACAATTTTCAATCGTAAGCAGTAATTCAAAATCTTAAAAACTTACGACTTTTCAACTTTATACATAACCATTCCCCTCGATAAATTAGTGTCCAGGGTTTTTGATATCATTGACAGTTGCATTTTCAATAAAAATGGTACTCGTAAATTTACTTACCTTTAATTTTTTATTTGCAAACTTATTTTATTAATAAAAAAATTCCGATTGTACAAACAAATACTCTGAAGTTGACATCAAAAAGATGCTGGAGTTTCTGATCGACAATAATGTAGTTAATGGTGAAGACTTAAATCAATAATTGTAAAAGGTCCTAAACATAGGGAACCCCGATCCTTCAACAGGCGTCGATATTTTATAAATATTATGGATTCTGTAGAAGATTACGCCAGGAGATGGCAAGATATGAAAAAAAGACGTTGATCATTTTGTATTTATCAGATCTATGTTTCAATCGCGTATTAAAAGATTAAGGGTCAATATGAAAACCATCAATCCTTCTGTAATAAACAATCCAGAACTGAAAAAAAGATATAGATAGATTACATGATCAATACGTACTAGTCCCTGCTGACACAGCAGGTAACAACATTGTATTGTTTTCGTCGGAAGGCTCATTATATAAATTGTATTTCAGAAGAACTTCGATTTCATTCTCTAAGTGGTAATTCAACTTATACTCCCCTTTAAGGAAGACATTTTTCAAAATCATGCGTCAGTTTTGAATATTTTAATGATCCTAAAGAAACTAAATGAATTTGAACAAGTATTGGATTTCGAAACTTCATAAAAATCATTACAAACAAGGATACATAGCGGATTCCAGTAAATGCTCAACCAAGCCCTCGTTCTTTACTCCTTACTAAGATATTTACAGTAGTTAAGGAGAAACTTCAAGAGTACTGTGCAACAAAATATATTCATCAAGAAGTGGTGTAAATCAAATGTGGTAATGAAAAATGCCAAGGAATTTTTGGACAATTTTCAATCGGAAGCAGTAATTCAAAATCTTAAAAACTTACGACTTTTCAACTTTATACATAACCATTCCCCTCGATAAATTAGTGTCCAGGGTTTTTGATATCATTGACAGTTGCATTTTCAATAAAAATGGTACTCGTAAATTTACTTACCTTTAATTTGTTATTTGCAAACTTATTTTGTTAATAAAAAAATTCCGATTGTACAAACAAATACTCTGAAGTTGGCATCAAAAAGATGCTTGAGTTTCTGATCGACAATATCTCTGTAGTTTTTCGGAGTTTTTAACTTTACAATCGTCAATTTCCCTTTCTTATGCAGCAATATACCTTTAACACCTGCATACGGAGTTTATATATCTCAAATGATTCGATACGCAAGAGCATGCTCGACGTATAAACAGTTTTATAAAAGTAAGTTATTACTGACAAACAAGTTGATGAAGCAAAATTATCAGCAGTCTAGTTAAATGTCATCATTTCGTAATTTCTTTGATCGATACACTGACCTTGTCAGCAAATGCAATGTATCAATGAGTCAAATGCTGACAGGCATTTTCATACTAATTGTTAGTACATTATTTATACATTTTTGAATTGACGACGGATTTTTCCATTGTATCCCGATCATTACGAGGAGCACACGGTGGGTGTGACCGGTCGGCAGGGAAAGCACAGTCCTCAATGGCACCTGATCCCACCTCTGATGTTTTCGAGGTCCGTGTTTGCTCTGCTCGTATTTTGAATTGTTTTAAAGATTTTTGATCTTGAATACTTTTCGTTATCTCCATATGTTTCATACTAATTATTACTTGTGTGTCTTGTTTTATTTTGAATATCCCAAATACCTGATCGACATTAATGCATTGGGATTAAGGTGCATAGCTTTGACGGATGTCAACTACTCCTGATCTTATTTTGGAATTTTTATGATCCTTGTACTGTGTCTTGATCAAATTTTTGTATTCAATCGTTTTTTTTTGTCTTTTCAAGACGAGAAAGAATATGTAATCAGATTTTTTTTAGGTTAGATAATAAAAATTTCAGCCCCTACACTCCTTTCAATTTGGACTTAGAAAATTTTTCAGTGCGCTATTTGAAATGCTTTTTGGGGCTGATTTCTATAATTTTCCAGCAATGTAGACATACTTTATATATAATGCTCATCTTACAAAGCAGAACTTGATTATACCACAGATAATATTCAATCTTTATTTTAAGGGAGGTTTAGCCCCTATGAGCATTTTTCAGAGTGCGCGAAGAAATTCCAAGTCCAATTTTAGAGTTTTAGGGGCATAAAAATCTTAAAAGTTGTCTTATGATAAAAGTGATTACATATTCTTTTTTTTCTCATTGAGACAAAGAAAATGAATTAAGGCATATTAAGATTGCTCCACAAATAAAAATTTCAGCCCCAAAAAGGAATTATTTCCATGTAGAAATTAAGCTCAGATAAAACCCTTAAAAATGAAAAAGGTTTATGGGTTCAAAAGTTTTATTTCTGACCCTATTTAATGGTTCTTTATATCTTCTGATATTGGTCATGTAAAACCACTTAATTATTAATTTCTTTATGTATATTTTATATTTAATCATAGTGATCTTTTACTATTTTCTTTATAACATAAATATATCTAATATTTTTATGATTTCTAGTATATTTTTTTTATTTTCAATCTCTCTCTCTCTCTCTCTCTTTTTCTCTCACACAAACATAAGTACACAAAGGTTCAACAGATAACTGTCTAATAAAACAAATGCCTTGTTTCTATATTTTTAGGCATTGATTCTTCTCCCCTTTCTTTGATTTTATTATCATTAGTTGATTCTGGGTTGATAAGAGACCAGGCATTCCAGGTCAGAGCTGAGCTAAGCAAAAAAAAATTCTGCTGTGTACTTTACACATCATCATTTTGAAGATGCCCTATTTTTTTTTCAATTAGACATAATTAGATTTATAGATTTATAGATTTAGAAAAAGACAAAAATGACGAAAAAGGAAAGATCCCAGAAAAGAAAGAACAAAAACGTAGTAAGAAAGAAAGAACAAGTCGTAAAAAAGATGTCCAAAAGAAAGCAACAAAAGCAACAACCCAGATAATCAAAAATCAGTTGATGGAATTGACAGACTTGGGTGCTCAATTTAATGACGAGGAGATTATGACTGAAGAGGAAGAGAAGACTCCCCCCTGGTAAATCCCAACAGACAGAAATACCACTTACTGCAACTTGGTCATTATGTACTTTGATGGGGAATTCTATTATTATCCAGCAACGACTGTACGTCATGTTCCAGGTAAGCAGTTTTTATTCAAACAACTTTGAGAATGACAAACTCTGTTGTTGTGGAATTTTATTTATGTGTATTTGCATTCAATAAAAATGTGAGAGAAAAAATTAGGGATAACATTGCCTTCGTTTGTAAGGCTCATTATATAAATTGCATTCCAGAAGAACTTGGATTTAATTCTACAAGTGGTAATCCTACTTATACATATACTTCTCTTTCTAAGGAAGAAATTTTTCAGAATCACCTGTCAGTATTGAATACTTTTAATATTCCACAGAGCCAAAATGAATTTGAACTACCTTATATATATTGGATTCCGAAACTTCATAAGAGTCCTTTCAAACAAAGATACATTGCAGGTTCCAGTAAATTTTCAACCAAGCCTCTTTCGTTACTTCTCACTAAAATATTGACAGTAGTGAAGGAAAAACTTCAAGAGTTCTGTAAAACTATATATTCAAGAAGTGGTGTAAATCAGATGTGGATACTTAAAAATTCTAAAGAACTTTTGGACAATTTGAAATCACAAGACTTAACAAAAATCAACAGCATAAAACTTACGACTTTTCAACTTTATACACAACAATTCCCCACGACAAATTAAAATCCAGGCTTTTTGATATCATTGACAGCTGCTTCTTCAACAAAAATGGAACTCGTAAGATTACTTACCTCGTCATTGGTCATTTGAAAAATTATTTGTTAAAACAGATTCTGATTGCACACATAAGTACTCTGAAGTTGACATCAAGAAAATGCTTGAGTTTCTGATTGACAATATCTGTGTGGTTTTTGAAGACCAGGTATTCCAGCAATCTATTGGAATTCCCATGGGTACAAATTGCGCTCCGTTATTAGCAGACTTATTTTTATATTCATATTAAGCAAAATGTATGCAAATTTTTTTTACGTGAAAAGAAGAAAAAACTTGCTGTGGCCTTCAACTCGACATTTAGATATATCGACGACGTATTGTCTATTAATAATGATAATTTTCATTCCTACGTCGACACGATATATCCTTGTGAGCTTGAAATAAAAGATACCACAGAGTCCGACACTTCTGCTTCATACTTGGATATTTTACTTGAAAAAGACACTAATGGTAATCTAACAACCAAGCTATATGATAAACGTGATGACTTTAACTTTTCTATCGTCAACTTCCCTTACTTATGCAGCAATATACCTTCATCACCTGCATACGGAGTATTTATATCTCAGTTGATTCGATACGCAAGAGCATGCTCTACGTATGAACAATTTCTTAAACGAGGTAAATTATTGACAAGCAAGTTGATGAAACAAGAATATCAACAGTCTCGTTTAAAGTCATCATTTCGTAAATTCTATGGTCGATACAATGACCTTGTCAGCAAATACAATTTATCATTGAATGAAATGCTGACTGACGTTTTTCATACCAATTGTTAGTCCATTATTTATACACTGAATTGACTACGGATTTTTTCCGTTATTTCCTGGTTATGACAATGAGCATACGGCGGGTGTGACCGGTCAGCAGGGGATGCTCATATTTATACACTGAATTGACTACGGATTTTTTCCGTTATTTCCTGATTATGACAATGAGCACACGGCGGGTGTGACCGGTCAGTAGGGGATGCTCACTCCTCCATGGCACCTGATCCCACCTCTGATGTTTCGGAGGTCCGTGTTTGCTCTGCTCTTATTTTGTATATTTGTTTAATGGACGTTGAGATTGAATACTGTTCGTTATTTCCATATCCTTATTGTAAAAATATATATATTTACACAGGAAGCCAAAAAGCGCGAACACAAAAAACATGACATTAAATTTTCTTCTTCATCATAATCGTCAAAGAGAGTTAAAACTATTGAATATAGTCTGTTCCCAATTCATTTGACCTTGTTATTGCAGATAGAGTGAAGGCGTTCTCTTTCTCATGGTCAGAACTCTTTGTGTACAAAACAATGTAAGGAACCCTTTTGTGTATATAACAATACCAATGCTGAAGCAGCCTATATGTCATTCCTATAAACCATAACTCATTAATCGGCACTACGTTGGTCATTTTTCACACCTGAGTTACCTGCCATTAAACACAACATCGGAAAAAATCAATTTTAAATGATTAAAATTTTTAATGATGTAATTAAAAGTATGCATAAGTTATTATCTCTTTTGATAATTTCATGTACGTATAAATCTATCTATACAATGTTTTTACCATATGTGCAACTTGAAAAATTAGTTAAAAGGCCTACTTCTTATTATATGATTATGTCTAATTCTCTACCTCAGCAATGAGAAAGAAAAGTCCATTAATCCCTTTTATTTGATGAAGAGATAAAGAGCACACTGTATGTAAACAAGAGCAGATAAAAGTGCATCCTGCTGTTTCAGGCTGTATTCAACTGACCGCTGTTCACAGCGCAGAGTCACGCAATAAGCACACTAGTCAACAGATAAGACTTATTTAGTATATGAAGCTGCAAACAAATGTAATTCTCACAAAAACATAAATTTAATTAATTTGTGTATTTTAACTGTTAAACATGACATTCACTGCCATTGGTGTCCCATGTATGGAATATCCTTTGGGTTGGGATACCAAAATCTGACAAGATCAACAACACATTCTGGTACAATGTGCCTACGATGGCTTGCAACATTTTTCAATCGAAGGTCTGAATGCAGCGCGATAAGTTTTCTTTCTTTGTATCGGGCATCAAGAAAAACACCTCTGTGAAAGAGCATTTTCCAAAAAAAAAAAACAAAACAACTATACCTTTGCTTCCGGAAGGGGCTGTTTCTTCTGTCCGGTAACACTGCTTCAGAAGCCCACCACATGTTGTGTGTTTTTCTCATCTGTTATGCAGGGTTTGCAAAAACACTATTGACATTCATCACAGTTTTCATTCTGTGGGATACGGAAGTCCTCTCAAAGTCTTCATCACTGGTGTTTTGATTTTCAATAGTATCCCCTTCGCATAACATTTCATCTAATTCCCATTCATTAAAATTTATAAACTGAATAATTGTTTCCCTTCGTTCAGGATGCACTCTCAAAGGAATTACACATGTGTTCTCATTTTTATCCTCTTTGCTTTAAGAATGATGGCTGGAATTGGAGGTACAATTTTAGGGCGTGGGGCGCCAAAGGAGGTTTTTAAACATGTTGTCTATTTGGTCACATTTGTAGAATTTAAAACTTTATTATTAGTCCCCTACCGGTGAAACCAGAGGGGACTATAGGTTTCCTCTGCGTCCGTCCGTCTGTCCGTCCCCGTCAGTTTGTCCCACTTGGTTTTCCGCACTTTTTTCTAAACGCTTGCAGATATTGAGCTGAATTTTGGTACGTGAGTGTATCTTAATGAGTTACAGATCAAGTTTGAATTTCTTTTCGCTTCATTGATTTTTGACAGAATTATGGCATTTTGAATATTTTTCATTCCCACTTGGTTTTCCGCACTTTTTTTCTAAACGTTTGCAGATATTGAGCTGAATTTTGGTAAGTGAGTGTATCTTAATGAGTTACAGATCAAGTTTGAATTTCTTTTCGCTTCATTGATTTCCGACAGAATTATGGTATTTTGAATATTTTTCATAATCGCTTAATTGTCGACAAAAATATGAAGCGAGGAAAAAACGATGGATAAATGAGTTGAATTGTCATCTTAATGTTTATTATTTTATTAGATTTAAGGCATTTACAACTTGAAAATCTTTCAGTTTAACCTTGGACATGACTTTTGCACATTAAAACTTTTGCACATTAAAAAATGACATCCTGAAGAAAAAGGGGAACCCGGTAGGGGACATGTATTCTTTATGCAATACTCTCAGAATGCTTGTTTTTTGGCATCAAAATTGTTATAAAATAGATACACTGACAATCTATTATTAAATATAATAAAAGTATCTGTTGGTTTTCTTGCATCAAATTCTTTGACCCCCTGAGGGCCCATCATGGGAAGTGTGCTGACTAATTGATTTATTTACATTTGGCGGGATGCAGGGAGCGCCTCCCCACTGTGAAAATATTTCAGCTTTACATGTTACATTGTAACTGGTCTATTCCATTTGAAATAGACAAAGGGTAAATTCAGATTATAAATATTTAATTGCATAAAAACACATAATTTCAAACGCAAGAGGTGATACCTGATTTTGCAATTCGAATATCAGTTTCATTATGATAAGCAAACTTTGAACCAAATTTGCCAGTATTATCTATTAATTCTATTGGAAATGAGAATAATGTATCCTTTAAGTGGCCTAATCCGTAATAAGAAACACACAAAACTACAAGTAATATTTAATATGGTATTACAAGAAGATAAGCTAGTAAACACTGAAAGAATTTAGAAAGTCAAATAATAGTCATAAGAAGTGAAGAAAATGGCAGAAACCAAACTAAAACTGCCTGCCAATTTCAAGTTTGAGATGCCAATTACTGAAGGAAAAAAGCAACAAATAATGCTATGTCTTCAGAAAGTAAGGGAAGTTTTGGTCAGTAATTTAGGGAGACCTGTCAACAACACTTGACATAATGGAATCATTGTTGGATGCCTGGAGGGAATCCCTAAAATTGAGTAAAAGTGATGATTTCAAATCACCGGGAATTTATACCAAAGTAAAGAAGAGTCAAGTGAAGCAGGACTTTTTTGTAACATCAATGCAATCTATCAAAAAACTGATGGATATTTCAGCAACCCGTGGAAAGTACTGCAGAGGAATTCTAGAAATCAGAAAAGTCACTAAGAGAAGTCATGTGCATTCGTTAAAATTAAAATGTACCCGAGGCGACAGAGGAAAACATTCCTATATTTGGGCGTCTTCTCCATACTTACCCAACGGGAAATACCTTGTAAACGAAAGAATCAACCCTGCATTTCTATGCAGCGGAATGTTACCTTCTCATTCTTCCCGATTCTGTAATGCTGCAGGTCTTGGAATTCTTTCCGTAGAGAAACGGGATACATTTATCAAACTTTATAAACAATTTGTAAAAGAAGAATATGAGTATTCGTGCACTACTGCTATTTTAGAATAAGTCGGCTTAAATGAAAACCTGGATGGACAAAATAACTGATGCGCGCCATGGATGGAGAAAAATTCACAAGATACCAGTGTTGTTGCTATTGGGGAAAGATCCCATAAAGTACTGAACTGTGCCCATGTCTCGAAAGCAGAGGAACCTGTTTCCCAAAGACATGAGATAGTCGGAACAAGGAACAAGGAAAATTTATGACGATTTTGATAATAGAGACATTTTTGTGAACGTACATATCCACGACAGGAATATGGCCATCAACAAATTTGTAAGGGAAAGGGAACATGGATTCACATGCAATCGAAACGATCTTTGGCATGGCATCAAGAGTGTTAAAAAAAGCCTTGACTGATATATCAAAAGGACCAAGATATAAGGAAGGAAAAACATGGTCTGAAGAATTGATTGATGAAGTGGAACCTGTAGCAACACATTTTTTCTGGGCGACCAAGCACTGTGATGGTTATTCAGATACTTCGAGAAATCTGTTGGACAATATTATGGACCAGTACAAGAACAGCCACAAACAATGTCACCCCAGCTCTAGGTGTAAACGAGATCCAAATTATGAACCTTCAAAGGTTGTATTTGAAAATCCAGCGGCAGTAAAATTACTCAGAATTGTTATAATAAATTCAACTATTTATAAGAACCCAGACAATTTTAATTTAGGAAGAGATACGTACTTTTTGGAGAGTTCAATAATACATTAAATATATATCAAGACAAACGAATAGCATTTGGAAGTGAGCAATATAAAGTGCGTGCTTTCCTGGGAACATTGCATTGGAATGAAAATGTAAACAGAGAATATACTTCTTCTTCATTCAAGGCTGACCCAAAGGCCCCTAGAAGACTAAAGTGAAAAAAAAGAACTATAAAAAGAAAACATTTAATTTTAGAAATAAAATATGGATGCGCTATATTAAGCAAGTGTACTAAAAGCGGAGAAATAAATAGTAAAACTATGTGCAGAGTTTTATCTCTACTTTCTGTGTAACACGTGTATGTTCTATGCAGGTATCTATTTATAGCTTCACTCTGCAGTCTCATCAGTTGGAGGTGTGACCAGCTCCCTAATATGCTTAGTTGCTGTCCGTGTGGATATTTATCTAGGTCAGATCCTGCCTTTAATGAAATTAAAAGTATATTTTTTCCTTAAATGATTAAAGAGATTAACAAGAAAATATGTCTTTTTGATATGAAGATTATAAAAAAAGAGAAAGAAAATGAATAAAGCAAAACAAAGTAAGTTTTTTTTTAAAATTGTTTGCATTTATTTCAGTTGATGATCTTTTGGGTGTGGCGGTAACTACATTACTGCTTCTGATCATCCTGGCTCTTGCCTGATCAGAGCGGTATTAAAGTGCCGCAACCTAAGATGCCAGCCTCCGGTAAGGAGGGGGGTTAGATTTCCTCCTGAGACCCTGGAGGAGTTTATCAGTATTCCGGGCCACCGGACAGGATTCCCGACGGGGATTTGCAGCCTATCGTAGGAGACGGAGCTCCAGCGGCCGTACACAGGCAGAGAAGGAGAGAAAGGAGAAGGAAGAGAGGGAGAAGAAGGAGACGGCAGAAGCAATGTAAACAATCGAACAAAATAAAAATCTTATGAATCCAAAATTAAAACAAAAACAATTTCTTTTTTTTTTTTATTTCAAAAGGATTTGAAAAAGTGGTAGAACAAAATGTGTAATATTAATGATTTTTAAAGAGTTTGAAAAAGAAAGAGAAAATGAAAATCCTAATGTAGAAAAATTTAAAGATGTAAACAGAATTTGAAATTATATAAATTGTATATGATATACAATGAGTGATGCACTCGAGTAAGACGAGGTCAAATAGAAAAACATCAAGGAAAGGTGATACGTCTGTTCATTGAAATGAAATTTAAAGAGAACTGTAAAAGAAAACTTTTATCACACAAGTAAAGAAGAATTTGCAAGCCTTTTAGAAACTTGGTGTATGATTGAGAAAGTTGGAAAACAAGGAAAGTCCAAAATAAAAGAAATGCATATTTATATCTTTACAAGATGGTGAAAATGTCGTCTTACCCGTCATGATTAAATATATATATTTCACTGATATGGAGACTTCACCATTGCCGGTGAAGGGTTGCAAATTTGAGCCTATGCTTGGCAATCGGGGCCATTGAGCAGGGAGGGATCTTTATCGTGCCAAACCTGCTTTGACACTGGGCCTCGGTGTATACGCTCTCATCCGAAGGACCGCCCCATTTAGTCGCCTTTTACGACAAGCAAGGGGGTACTGAGGACCTATTCTAACCCGGATCCCCACGGGAAAGAGGGAATGGAAGATGCATCACAGAATGAGCTAATGGTAATGTTTACATGTACAACTGCATAGATAGTAATATACACATATTTAGAGATGGAGAATAAAACATACCCTTTTCTATATCACATCCTGACCCTTATATCAGCCAGAGGGCCGAGGGTTGATACAGGGTGTGATATGGAAAGGGTGTGTATTATTACACTGATTACATACTTAGTAATAACATACAGAACACATCTAATTGAACAAATAACCATTTAAAATTTTATCACACACATTCGTACAGTTACTTATGTACCATTGTCAATGTTTCATATTGATCACTGAAGATATGTTTGCTAAATCAAACTTCATAAACTAGGTTTGGGCTTGTGACAATCAATTAGTAGAAACATTGAAAGATACATTTTTTACGCTTAACATGGTTGAGAGCACAAGCTTTTATTTTCAGAGAGTAGTGACAACATAACTTAGTTATATTTCTTCAAATTCTTATCAAGTGGAGGTCCATCATTTGACTTCATTTACCGTGACAAAAGTAAATAAGCAAAGCTTTTCGATGAAGTTGTGAATGTGTTTGAGAAGAATGGCATACCGTGAAATAACCTTATGCCTGTTCTTATGGACAGTTGCAATGTCATGAGAGGAAGCAAAAGTGGATTGGAAACAAGATTAAGAACAATGAAGGCTCCACAACCTTTGATGCTGACTTTTTTTTAAAGGTTAAGCAGCCTAAAATGTATCATCAGGCTGCTTTTGTATGCAAATTATGAGTTTCCTTCAACTAGTTTAAACGACTATATAGATAATTGAAATTTTGACTTAAGTCTAAGTCTGTTTCATGATCCCGGGGCCTGGGGTCTGTTCTCATAGCCACCAGAAGCTACCTTTTAAGAAAGTCAATTTTGAATATTGCCAATCTTCAGTCTGTCCCTCTTAATTGATAACATTCATTAACTTCTCTCTGTTGTTACGAATGCCTTGTGAGATAACTTCAGAGTAAGAACTTGTTTTGGTTAAGTTTTGTAAACATGGTCAGCGGTCTATCCCTATCCTTCAAAATCACCTGTCAGTTTTGAATACTTTTAATATTCCACAGAGCCAAAATGAATTTGAACTACCTTATATATATTGGATTCCGAAACTTCATAAGAATCCTTACAAACAAAGATGCATTGCAGGTTCCAGTAAATGTTCAACCAAGCCTCTTTCGTTACTTCTCACTAAAATATTGACAGTAGTGAAGGAAAAACTTCAAGAGTACTGTACAACTATATATTCAAGAAGTGGTGTAAATCAGATGTGGATACTTAAAAATTCTAAAGAACTTTTGGACAATTTGAAATCACAAGACTTTACAAAAATCAACAGCATAAAAACTTACGACTTTTCAACTTTATACACAACAATTCCCCACGACAAATTAAAATCCAGGCTTTTTGATATCATTGACAGCTGCTTCTTCAACAAAAATGGAACTCGTAAGTTTACTTACCTCGTCATTGGTCATTTGAAAAATTATTTTGTTAAAACAGATTCTGATTGCACACATAAGTACTCTGAAGTTGACATCAAGAAGATGCTTGAGTTTCTGATTGACAATATCTATGTGGTTTTTGGAGACCAGGTATTCCAACAATCTATTGGAATTCCCATGGGTACAAATTGCGCTCCGTTATTAGCAGACTTATTTTTATATTCATATGAAGCAGAATTTATGCAAAATCTTTTGCGTGAAAAGAAGAAAACACTTGCTGTGGCCTTCAACTCGACATTTAGATATATCGACGACGTATTGTCAATTAATAATGATAATTTCCATTCCTACGTCGACACGATATATCCTGGTGAGCTTGAGATAAAAGATACCACAGAGTCCGACACTTCTGCTTCATACTTGGATATTTTACTTGAAAAAGACACTAATGGTAATCTAACAACCAAGCTATATGATAAACGTGATGACTTTAACTTTTCTATCGTCAACTTCCCTTACTTATGCAGCAATATACCTTCATCACCTGCATACGGAGTATTTATATCTCAGTTGATTCGATACGCAAGAGCATGCTCTACGTATGAACAATTTCTTAAACGAGGTAAATTATTGACAAGCAAGTTGATGAAACAAGAATATCAACAGTCTCGTTTAAAGTCATCATTTCGTAAATTCTATGGTCGATACAATGACCTTGTCAGCAAATACAATTTATCATTGAATGAAATGCTGACTGACGTTTTTCATACCAATTGTTAGTCCATTATTTATACACTGAATTGACCACGGATTTTTTCCGTTATTTCCTGATTATGACAACGAGCACACGGCGGGTGTGACCGGTCGGCAGGGGATGCTCACTCCTCCATGGCACCTGATCCCACCTCTGATGTTTCGGAGGTCCGTGTTTGCTCTGCTCTTATTTTGTATATTTGTTTAATGGACGTTGAGATTGAATACTGTTCGTTATTTCCATATCCTTATTATGAAGGATCCTTTCAAATACAAATTTCTCAGAGATTAAGCATGCTTATATTCGTGTTGTAGAAAAAAAATGAAATAATGTCGTTGAAAATAATCTTTGAAAATGTACAACTTACTTCATTATTTCAATATTGGCTAACATATACACAGAGAAACAATTTTCGTTTTTTTCCCAACATCCTTATCACTATTTTACAATGATTACGATCATATAGCTGCTAATTTTTTTTGTTGGGGGGGGGGGGGGGGGGTGGCATTAATGAACTTAAATACATGTACAAAAAATAATTTATAACTAATACAAACGTGTTTTTAAGTAACAATACCGTTCCAAATATCAATAACGTTATGTGACATTATTCAATGTTTTACAGCGTTAACTTTTTAAAATTGCTTTGCTTTCAATATGAGTTTTAATTAGAATTAAGAAGGTATACAGTAAAAGATTTGGTATCAAAATATTCAGAAAAACTAGGTCTTTCAGAATCTGTGAAAAAACGATTTTCGAAAATTTTGTCATGAAGGTCCCTTTTCGCTTGACGCAACTCAAATATGAATTGAAGTAGGAAAATTATTTTCATATGCATTATTTTCCACCACCAACCACACAAATACACACACAAACCATGTGCAGTAGTATAATTACCTTTCTTCTCCAAGAACACATCTTCCCTCGCCCATAATCATCAAGCAATTCGGTACCAGATGGTATTTGTCGTAATGCAAGAAAACAAATAACAGGTAGTCCTTCCATGTCTTCAATCACTTAAGGACAGTAATGATCGTAATTCAGCAGTCAACGAAATTAAATAAATGTATCTTTCCCTTTCTTGCATTTTCCCCCCTCTTCATTATTATGCATTTACATCTTTTTAATGCATGCTACATTAATACTAAAGTCATTCTCAGTGCGTGATGCCTTGGGATTAGGAGTGACGAGTTTAGTGCTGATTGCTGCTGCATTCCTTGCATGGTTCACGCGCATGTTGTTGAAGAAATTTAAATTGAGGTGCCAGAACCCAGTACGATCAGATGTGGAGGCCAGGGGTGGGGGCAAGAGCTCGAGAGTATACAGACAAGAACGAGAATGTTTCTTGCGGAGACATTGAGGAGTTAGAACTGGCGGAGGCAGGGTTCAATCTAAGAAGTGGAAAAAAAATGAAATGGTAATTATTTCGTTATATTAAGACTTTAGTTTATACGTACTGTATGTACACATACAATTTAGTTTATTCATGTGATTTAACTTCGAGATTTTTTTAATACTTCAGGATACTGTTGAAGTAACCAAGTGGAATAACCCGCCCCTTCCCTTTCCCTACACTTACAGGGAGTAAGCGTACATTGTGTATATGGACAGCGCCACGTTGACTTGCAGGAAGCAAGTGCGAGATCTGCAAAAAAATATGTTATGTCTTTTCCTAAACAAAATACAAGTGTTACCTACTTTGTACTTTTTTTTCTATCTTAATTATTTTTATCCTACTCGAAGATTAATAACTTTCATGTCAAGACGAGCAAGCCGCAACCTGAGCCCGATGAAGACTTAACTTATTCTGGACTTAGAAAAAGTCAGATGGAAGACAAAGTTATCGGATTTATTCTAAGTTGGATTGAAAAATATGGGAGCAAAGAAAAGCCTAAATTGGACACTTTATTTCATATGCCCCATGAAAGTCGATTTTGGTATGGACGATGGGAACTACTCACCATACATGAGGGCGTGTTGTGTACTAAGTGGATACAAGATGATACAATACGTTTACGGATCTGTACACCTAAATCACTGAGAAATGCATTGTTGTGGCATTTCCATGATTCGCCGATTTCTGGACATCAAGGAATTACATTTTTACCCGTGAAATACTGTAATTTATTCGTTGAATAAAAATGATATCCTGTCACACTGTGAAAGGATATCAAAATGATATCCTGTCACAGTGTGACGGATATCAGAAGTGCGGGAAAACTCTCGATTTCCCTTCCCATGACGAAGATTGCTGTAAAGAAAATCTCCCTTGACCTAATATAAGATAAATGGAAATAAATAAACCATTCTGACAACGAATAGAACTATTTAAATTACCAAACATATGTTGCTAAACCCATGTTTACACTAAATTACAGTGTTTTCACCTCACATTGCAATAACGTCTCAACCGCTCGACTATGACGTCACGAGTCTATGACTGTATTACAAAAATACAGAGAGAAAGGAAAAATCAAAGAATTTTTTTAAAAAAATGTAATAAACAGAAAATTCAATGTTTTGTAGTTGAATATGGAATTCTTAGAACCAAAAAAAAAAAAGAGCGGATTTAAGTTCATATTATTGGCCTAACTTTCATCGTGATATCAGTGACTATGTCAAATCGTGTCATATTTGTGAGGAAAAGAAAAATCCACAGAAAAAGAAGAGACATTTCATGAAAAGTTATGTAGCAGGTGGACGATTTGAGAGGATAGCAGCTGATTTAGCAGGACCATTTCCCAAGTCTGAAAACGGAAATATGTAAATTCTAGTAGTGGCGGATTATTTCTCAAAATATACCTAACATGGTGGCCGAAACAGTAGCAGACGCTATATTTCAAGGATGGATAAAACGTTACGGATGTCCATTAAAAATTCATACGGATCAGGGAAGTCAATTCGAGAGCCAGTTATTTTCCCAACTCTGTGAAATAATGTGTATCTCAAAAACCCGAACAACAGCCTTCCATCCAAGATCAGACGGAATGGTAGAAAGACTCAATCGGACCATCAAAGAAATGTTATCAAAGTTCGTAAACTTACCGCAAACGAACTGGGAAAAATACATAGATGCTGTAAGTATGGCGTACAACACTTCGGTACACGATACCACAGGAATAACGCCATATCGTATTATATTTGGATGTGAAATGACTATTCCAGTGTCTGTGTTATTTTCAAGATGCGGATATAAAGTGTTATACGGATTATGTGACAAAATTGTGTGAAAGTCTGGAAAAAGCGCATGATTTAGCCAGGGAGACAACGCGATCTTCGATAAAAACACAAAGAAAACAGTATAACAAGAACATTATAGAGAAGAATTATGAAGTGGGCGACGTGGTACGACTTTACCAACCCAAACAGAAGAAAGGAACAAAAATGAAACTGTCCCGAAATTGGACTGGCCCTTGGGTTGTTCTGAAACGCCTAAGTAGTATCCTATTTCAAATTCAGCACTCAAAAACGTCAAAACCAAAGATTGTGCATGCGGACAATTTAAAACCATTTCGCACAAGAAAAACAATACAACGCAATTTAGAGAAATTAGTAAATCAAACTGTGTACGCCAAAGATCAAGTGATCGAAGAGCCTAATAATATTCCTGTGCCGAAACAAAAGGATTCTAATGCGGAGGACTCCAAGAAATTGCCAAAACTGAAAAGAAAAAGTTCAAAGGACGCCGCCGACAGTGTCCGCGCTACAGCAGATGAAGACTGCGACAAAAGTCAGACGCGCAATACCCGAAGTCCAGACAGACACTCGACGCGGACCAGGGGCGGGCGCCTTATATAAGTGCCGCGCCGATTCAGAGACTGACCATACCGATTTTGGATTTAGAACAGTACAGATGCTTTGTGATATATGTGGATAAATTTTTAAGAATAGAAAAACGCTTCAACAACATTGTAAGGAGATTCATAGTGACTTTGTTAGTATATTTTACTGTGACTTTTGTGGAAGACCATTTTCCAAGAAATTTAATTTAAAAAAAACATTTTAAACGTGTGCATGGACAAAGTGAACTGACAATGGCAAGTAGTAAAGAATTACGCAGAGAAGATCTGAAGAAAAATCAGAAAGCAGTGTACGTCCCGTTGTATGAAGATATATCGTCTGAGGAGGAAACGATTTATGGCGCAACAAATGTCCAACCACACCCGGTGTATGCGTCCGAACTTGAAGACATTTCATCAGATGAGGAATTCATTGAAAAGCAGCCGACTGAGGATGAATCCTTGGAAATTATAAGTTTAACTTCCGATCTGATGGAAGAATTGCTGGCCGAGAACGGATTACGCAATGACTTTGTGGATGACCTACTATGCGAAAACACACAAGAAGTAGAAGAAAGTGACCATGATGACGATTTATTTCGCGAAGACACATCAGATGCACATGCTGAAGAACTTAGTGAAAGTGAAAACGGACATCCCACAAGCAATAACGAGCCGTGTGATAGTGCCGCGAACGCTAATCCAGTAACCATTACTCATTCGACTGGAATATCATTAACGCGGACAACTACCGTTATGCCAAATGGAAATACTGAGATCGAAAGACAAACAAATGTGTGTTTTAGTGAGAATTAAGATCCGAGTACCATTGATATGGAAGGACTTGTTTGTGACATGTTGAGTGAAATTCCTATTCATTTCCAATGCCACCGAAACCGAAACGTGTACGGAGACTTAAACCAATGACTTTTGATTATTTAAAATTTGAACTTTTTAACAATTAATTAAACTAATTTCTGGATTCTTAACTGTATGTTAATATTTATTTTGTATGATACTATATTTATATTGTTTCGATAATTTATTTTGAACGGGGTCAAAATCTTAGCCGGGGGGAGTTGTAGAGTATTTGTTTATATTATGTAATCGACCGCAGAGCGGTAGCTCCCCGGTAGCTGCTGTGTCAGACTGCTCGGCCCAACGACACCTCGGCCCAACGATACCTCGGCCCATTGACACCTCGGCTCCGATCGTCGACGGCTCAGCCCAAATTTGCAGACACCTCGGCTCACACAAAGGACACGTCGGCCCAAATAGAAATATATTATTTTAATTAAATATATTTATTATTTATGCTGTTATATATCTATGAAATGCAAAAGGAAAATAATTTGATACATTTGCAATCTTTCAAGACGGCAAATTGACGGTCATTAAAGAAATACAATCAATTAGTAATTTGATTATAAGTGCTAATCATTAAACAAACAATTAAGAAGACGCGGTGCATCCTTTAGAGTCGAACACGTGTCACAGGGGTTGTGACTATGAGGAATTAATTACGAGAAGCCATAATTGGGAGACTTACTCATGTTAATGAAAGGTTCTTTAAGAAACCATTGTTGATATTTTATTGAATTGATTTGAAAAAAATATGAGCTTTCAAAATAAAGCAGTATAGATATCAGAAATAAACAAATCAATAAATCTTGCGGACCAGGACATAAACTTCTGCATAGACCATGTGTAGACCTATTATCTCCCAATCAACGGATAGTAATTTGATGTTGTGCTGTTGTTTGTTAGAAAATGCTGAAATATTAAAATTATCGTATATTTATTGTATGTATACGAATAGTGATTTAAATAAACATAGTACATATTTACATTACCGTAGCAAGTAAAGTACGAAATAAAAAAATAAAAACAAACAGACTTAATTTAAATTTATTCCTAATAGGCCGAGCAGTCTTCGGTATGGGCCGAGGTGTCAATGATTTTGAGCCGACCTGTCAGGGCGGAGGTGTCAACCAGCACGGACCGAGGTGTCGTTGGGCCGAGTAGTCTGTCTACCGCTGTGTAATGGCAACTCCACCGGAGCTGTCCCTCATATGTATATATAGGGCGTGCACGCGTGCTGAGAGTTAGAGAGAGTTAGAGATAGATAGGGGGATCGAGTGATAGACAGAGTTTAAGTGGATTAACGATTTGTGAAATTATATTTTGGATTACTTGTACATAATGTGATTGTGATTATTTATTAAAACATGTAATAAACTTGTAAACTTACAACTGGAATTTTCATTACGCTACCAAAGGAGGAATTTAATTACTTCTAAGGAGGATATTAAAATAGCAAAAAGGAAAGCACGCTCGGTCCCGCTTCATAACGGATAGAAACGTACTTTAAAATTAAAAGTACACTGAAAGCTTTATCATCTCAGGATGTAAACTGAGGAAATGATTTCCTATGCTATTTAAACCGAATAATTATTGCACGATCTCTCCAAAAAAATTCAGTAGGAGCGAAGCAAATCGTTCTTAAACTATTCGTGATACTTTTAAAGGGTGTTTTTAGACGGTGGCTATTTATAGCCATAGTCTATAGCTGCTGGTCAGTGTAAATACACGGGGACCCTAGCGGCGATTTTTGCAAAGTCAAAATATTGAAAGAAGACTGATTTCGATGTTTGAAAATAAAATGTACATAGGTAACAAATACATTGAAGTTATTTTAAAGACATTTCGTTGATGGATATAAAGCGTAACTCCTGATAATTGCCGTTATCAGTATTTCTCGCCTCATGAATATTCATTACACCGAACTAAACTAACTCGTACACCAACCGACTCGTATATTCGTGTGCAAACTACACATGTCAACTCGTACACAATTTTCTCGTTTTTTCTCACATGTGCGAAAAATCATTTTCTATACACGTTTTGTTTCTTAAAATTACCAAATATTTGTTGAGAAATATAACTCTGAAATCAAATGCTAGTAATAAATAATTGCTAAACAACACACGGCTGTTTTTGTGTTTTTTTTTATTTTTTTTTACAATAAAACATGAATAGTTTAATGTAATTTAACAAAGTCTTTTGATTGTTTCATGTTTCTGTTTTCAATGCTATAATAAAACGAAGATATGTATTTTAGGAAAGAAGAAAAAAAAAGATCACTACATCTTAATCAGTTCGTAGTGACGGTTGTTGGAGGTATATGATGCCATAAAATTTTTCTGAGTTTATCATCATTCTAGTTTTTGAAAATAAGACTTTGTTTGATTATCTCGGACACAAAAAAGACTTAACGTATATAATTTCTCAAATTTATAATTACAAAGACTATAACGGAAACAATTTATCCTTATATTTCATTCCTATTTATTAGATACTCTAGCATGCCTCTAATAAATTTAACCGAAAATATACAAAAAAGGAACTCAAATACAAGTGCATGAATTAATATTAGAATTAGGATTTTTATGTGTCAGACTTTAGCTGAATCACATAAAAAGGAATGTGACTTTGGGCTGAATTTCGGTCAGTCTTCTAGTGTGTTCATCAATCAGTAAATATGCACTGGGACTCGCAGGGACATTGCATATTAGAATATTACGTGTGAGTAAAAACATAATCGCAAACCACGGCGAAAATGTTTTAAGATATTCAATTCTTGGGAAAGCTCCATACGTATATATACAGACTCTGATCGTGACTTGAGACGACGGAAAATAGAGACAGAAAAATATTTTGTTATTCTGTTTATTTTCTCTTTTTTCGAGCAGTATACGAGGGTTGTCGTGTACAAAGCGTTTTTTTCTAGTAAAATAGTGGGCGCTGCAATATGAAATTTTTAACAGGTATTTATTTATCATATTTCAATGTATCTGAATTCTTTTGAAACACTTTAGACAAAAAAAATAATAATACTTTATCAACATGCTTTAATGTTACACACGATAAAAATCCCGATTATGAAAATAATACGAGTATTGTTTAGAAATGAAAGTCTTAAATAGATTTTGGTCTAGAAAGCAGTTTAGTTTTTTCCCATTTAGTGTAATAGAGAAATGGGAGTTTTCTAAGATATTCGTTTTAATCAAATCCAAGGGTAGAACAAACAGCTACAGAAATAGCAAAAGGTGCTGACAATGTTGATAGCCAATATATGTATAGGATTATTTCGTTGAATGATAGTAAAAATATTTATCCATAACTTTAGTACTAATAATTTTTCACAAGGCCCCTTGACGCTGCTTTAGACACTTTGACATTATCATCCGAAGCACATTAAATGAAATCTTGCAATTGTTTATTTATAAGATTTAATGTATATACCTATTTGCTGTGTTTTTTGATGACAAATGTTCTTAAGATAGTGCGTAAACATTCTAGATCACAGTGAGAATTCATTACAAAAATATAAATTTATATATTAAAATACAGGTTGATATATTGTGAAAAATCGGAATAAAATTTTTAATAATTCCCAATTCATTTTACATAAACATAAAATATTTTATCTTATTTACTGCAAGTCGCCATCTGACGTAACGGTAGCGGGTTTGCCTTGGACTCACGGACTTGTACATGTAGTTAGAATAATCTAACCGTGTCTCGGGACAAGCCGTTAAACCGGGTCCGTATAGGACATTTATCATTTTAACGATAGATCTTTCTATCTAACGGACTTGAAGAAGTCCATCCTTACGTAGCGGATTCGAGTCCCACGGCGTGACATGGATATTGGCCTTTAATTTAGATTAAGATTCCATGTCGCAGTAATTGCTAGCCAGAAAAATCTATCGCTGCTGAAAATTTTATTCTTTTTTAAATAAATGTCCGTTAAATAAACAAAATCATTCATGCCACCGTCTTTCACTACTCACAGTACTTTGATTTTCCTTTAAGACCTGGATGGTTAATTGTATATTGGAACGTACTTCTCGAAACTTTTCACTCATAAAGAGACGCCACAAATTGCTGGTGGAGAGCTGTAATTTTTGTCCTATACTAGATACTGTGGGTCGTTGAGCAGAGGTGATGTAATCGGGACCATGTAATCTTGACAGCAGCGACACGAGACCTCGGTTTACACCGTTAGGGTCTTATCCGAAGAACCAGTCTCCACGTCATACCGTGGAATTCCACCCCGATGTGTACAATCAAATACTCCACTTGCCTTTATATAGAGTCATATACAGCAGATATATGCCGTGAACTTTAGAGATTTCATTGATTGTTTAACAAATCTACATAACATGTCTATTGACCCTATAAAGGTTTAACCTACATCGGATGATCAGTTTACAAGATCACTCGCGGAATTAAAAGTACTCATAAAGATAGATTGATTGTATATTGTTTAACGTCCTTCTCGAGAATTGTTCACTCATATGGAGACGTGGCACCACTTGCCGGTGGAGGGCTTCAAATTTTGTCCTATATTCGGCACTCAGGGCTATTAAACAGGGAGGGATCAGTTGAGTTGCTTACATATACTTAATTAGAAGGGAAAGTTGAGTTTCGTTCGAAGTCGGATGGTAATGACCGAGGGACGATATCGTCATCAGATGATTGAATGTGGTTGTGCCTATTTCTCCATGTGCTTCAGATAGGAGTTCTCGGTCTCGCTGATTGTAGACATCGATGCGCTAGCTTTTAATCCGGAGATACTTTACGATTTATTTAGTTTGCAAATAAATATATATTTAATTACTTAATAAACAATTGAACAAAACATCTATTTTTATAGAGTGTATTTATACGCCACTAATATACATGTAGGTTAACATTTGACATTTCAGTAGTATTTCAATAGAGAAAACCGTATAACCAATATTTGTTCCCAACAAGCGTGTTTGGAGATCCAAATATGAATTGGAGATTATTGTCTATTATTGCATTATCTCCTGTCTTGTCATTGCATGCAATTGGTATGCTGAGTTTAGCGAGGGAAATGAGCCCACAGACAGTGGAGTAGTAAGGGATACAGAGAACAGTCACTTTACAGTCAGGATGACGTCATGGGTTTTTCCAGACCCCACCCACAAAGGGGTCATATTAAGGTCAAATGAGTAACCCAAGTTGACCTTGGAACTTAGTCCGTGAGTGACCCCAAGGTATTCACCTTTAGAAAGTCTACCTTGACAAATGGAGTCACCAAGGTCACTATGGAGTCACCCACTTTGTACGAAGGTCACCTTGGGAGTCACCTTCAGAATGCTACCTTGATAATTCTGAAGTAACTAACTGTTTGAGGTCACCAGATTATTAGAACAGCCTGAGGTAACCTTTGTAAAATCTTCTTGATAAAATTGATGTCACCTTGATAATAAATTAGAACGATTCTGGGGTCACCTTCATATCATATTGAAATCACACTAATAATTGGAACTTCTGAAGTAGGTCACATCTTCAAGGTCACTTATTTTCAAACCAAACGAAAACTATAAATTCAGCCATGGCTGAGAATTTTTTTTACAGAATCCATGGTTATTCTCTGAAGTCAAGCAAGTAAGTAAATCCTTATAAATTAAATGATTTAAAAAAAAACATGAGTTTGACAACAAGACATAACATAAAACTAATTTCAAATTTGTTTATTTCAATTTAAAGAGAAATATAGTCCCACGAAATATCTTAATGAAAATGATTTTAAAATGAATAACTCAAGACTGAGGAAAAGAAATTGTAGCATTTATAGTTTTTAAGATTTACAGTTATGAGAATACTTTAAAAGTACAGGGAGAACAACAAAAATCATTTTTATTCTAAAATATATATACAAAATCATATAAAGTCTTTAAATTATAAACAAAAATTGACATTCCAAACTCTGTGAAATGGAAATGTTCACCACAGCAATTCTGGTAAATCTGAGATTAGACTACATAAAGATAAAACGTCATTTATCATTGCATTCTTAATCTATTTTGCTTATTGTACACAAAGTTCAAAATGAAATGATTAATCTTCCTGCATACTTTTTAAGAGTCACAATTCAGTCCTTTCACATGATGAACATTCCTGGAATTTCACACAGTTTGGAATTCTACTCTTCGTTTACAGTTTTTATTTATATAGTCTGTTATGAAATTTACTAAAATTGTCGACTGTGCTAAGTCTTTTTTCATACATTCAATCATTTGTTGAAGAGCCCACAGTTCTTCTTTTAGCAAGGGCCTGTCTTGTTGATATTTAGGTGTCCTACACCTTCTCTCCAAGGCTGCATATTTCCTTGGGCTCTTCTTTCTGTAGATATAATGAGGAAATAGTCAGGATCGTTAAAAATATTAAACACATGATCAAATAACTTAAATTTGAATTAATTAATCATACTAACTCATAAAAACATAAATGAACATGGTATCATTTATTTTGATAACTGCGGTACCCCGTGATTTAAAATTCTGATAATATTAACCTTCGTAAATTTTGAGTTGAAGGATATAAAACAAGATTTAAAAAAAAAAAACGTTAATATAATTACTTCAATGTCTTCAGGAAATCATTCCCTCTATTAGGGGTTGCCATTGGCGCAGTTATGGTTGAAGTAGTTTGTACAAACTCCCTTTTAATTGAAGTTGCCATGGGTGCAGTTACCATTAGTGAAGTTTGACCAAACTTTCTTTTGATTGGCTTTTCTTTGATCACAGTGCCTAAGTCTCCTTTTATTGGGGAAATTTCATTACGATATTATTTTTTTTTCCTTTGAGAGTCCAAAGGGGGATTTATGTATTGTTGGGATTAAGGTATTCAATGTATAACGACCATATTTTGTAGCTAAGAAATGAACGGTCAAATATTTTTAATCATGGTAGCAATTTGAAGATATTATCAAATAAAAATGATCCACCAAAGGAATTTACAAAATTTGATTATTGTTCAATTATTATCACTTAGAATTTTACATTGAAGTCTATGGGCAGTGCATGTTTTTATAAGATATAGTAAAAAGTAATTTGAATTTCAAAGAAATCTCTTATGCATAAACTCCCTCTTTATTAAAATATAAAATAAAATAAATTATTTACCGCAGAAATTTTGTGAAATCAAAAATTTTCTTCTTTTCATCAAGGGCAGATAACTCTTCAAAAACTGTAAATGTGCAAAATGACCGTTTCCTTACATGTTATAAGTCTTGTGAGTTTGGTTTATTTCACTTTTATTGTTTTCTAGCTGTGTGCTTTTAACTAGTTTAAAATTATCTAAAATCAGTCAAAATCCCTTCGTTATACGTTGAATACCTTAAGTTTTTTAAATACACAAAATTCTGAAAAGGAAGCGTCACTTTCTGAGAAATATGTCACTGAATATTGACAAAAATGAACCTTTCTCATTTCTTGGCACCATGCCAATATTTGTGCTCTTGGGACACCCTTCTATACAAGGGTTCTTAATTTTACGACTTAGTTATGTGAGAAAACATTGCCCTTTTTAGGTCACCTGATTAACTCAGGTGACCTATTGCTATCCGTTTTCGTCCGTCGTGCGTTGTGTGTTAATATTTGAACATTTTTCAGCTTCTTCTGTGAAACCACTTAACAAATTTCAAACAAATTTGGTATACAGCATCTATGGGTGAAGGGAAACAAAAATTGTGAATTTTATGGTCCCTGCCCCCTGAGGCCTGGGGGTGGGACAAAAACCACTTAAATTATTGCAATCTTTAAAAATCCTCTTCTTTTCTCCTGGACATCAAGCAGGCAAACTGTTGTTATGAATGTAATGAGCAATGAGTCCTCAACTTAAATTGTGAAATTCATGGCCCCAGGGTCAAGGGTTCTAGTGCTAGGGCGGGGCTATTTAGATTATATAGTGAAAATGCATGATTTCTTTGAAAATCTTCTTCTCTGCTCTCTATTGATCATATAGTGAAAATGCATAAATTCTTTGAAAGTTTTCTTCTCTGCTTCTGGGTATTAAATAAACTATGTAATTAAATAGCTATGCTGATCAAGAGTGCCTCTTTCAAAATTGTGAATTTTATGACCCCAGGGTCAGGGGTTCTGATGTTAGGGCGGGGCTCTATTGGTTATATAATGAAAATGCATTTATTCTTTGAAATTCTTTCCTTTGCTCCTATGTTTATGCCTATGATCCAAATATATATTTATGATGAAGAAAGGTGCACCTAGCAAAATGGTTATTTTTTATGCCTCCGCCCCTTCCCTGGGTTGGGGTGAAGGGAGATGGGGATACAAAGTCTGAAAATAAATTAATGCTTTAAAATTTGCTCTTTGGTGTTAATCAACCATTTTATGATAAAATTTGCAAAATTTTGAAATATGTGGCCCCAGGATCAGTGGTTCCTTTGGGATGAGGTGTACAACTGGTTGTAAAGTGGAAGTGCATTTTCTCTTAATGTTACTCTGATCTACCTCTGGGTATTAGTAAATAGAATTAACATGCTAAGTCTAAATTATTATAAGCAATGGTACCTATTTCAAAATTGTGAATTGCAAATTCCAATGCCTCTGGTTTAAAACATGAACCAAATTTAATTGTTTGAAAGTTGTTGCACAATCCTCAGGTGACCTATAAGGCCCGGGGGCGTCTTGTCTTTATATATAGTTTTTTTCTCTTTTACTTTTTAATATGGAAATGGTTATTTTTACACCAACATTTGTGCATTTGCCCTTGAATATTGACCAAAATGAATTGGCTGTTACTAAAAATAGAAACAACCGATGCAAAAATAAACAACAAATTTCTGACTCTCAATGTGTGTCCTTTAAGTGAATAATAAAAATAAGTTTGTTCTTGAGAGTGCCTACCAGAGCATTTTTCTATATATCTGCATGATTTTCTCGTAGACACGCTCTTAAGTTCATTACAGCATTCATTCACTATTAGTTGCATCTTACTACTCTAAACAGGGAAATTTACGCCCCTGTTTTATTTTCGCCCCTTTCGCCCTCTTCCTGATTCAGTGATTGAGCAAATTTAAAACGGTGCAATTTCAAAATACACAGCATAACTATGACTGGGCGAATTTAAAACGGGGCAAAATTTTTTGCAAGTGCAAAAGGGCGAAATTAACACGGGTCGAAAGTAACCCTGTTTACAGTAACTAATCTACTGACTTAATGAAGCCCTTATCAAAATGTTTAACATTAACTGAATTCTTTCAAAGAAGGATATGGAAATAACGAACAGTATTCAATCTCGACGTCCGGTAAACAATATACAAAACTAGTGCTAATTGTAACGGGGACCGTTACAGATGTTCCCCAAACGCTCCCCAACTCCCTTTTGGTGCCATATTCCCTGTAAGCTTCATTAAATAACACAAACTCTATGCATTTGAGACTTTAACAACGTTTACCCAGAAATGTACCATGCTCATTTAAATTTTAGCATTGCATGTGTGCGCATGTGAATGATGTACGTAATGACCATATCATCTTGTCTACACAATCTATATATTTTAATATACTAAATATTAAAGTATTTAATCCAAAAGTATTTAAAAAAATTCGCTCATTCAAGTGTATTTTTGATTTTACCTTTTTACGTGCACGTACGTGCATACATGAGCATGGTGACCATACCTTCTTGTAGAAGTTCATTAAATCTATCTATGTTCTAAATCCCATCCCATTTGGTTGAAAACCAAGGGAGTTAAAACTGTTTTAAGTTTCAGTCAATCAGATTGCAGCGCACGTACACGCACATGTATGCATGTGCATGGTGACAATACCTTTTTGTAGAAGTCCATTATATATATCTATGTTCCAAATCCCATCCCGTTTGGTTGAAAACCAAGGGAGTTATAACTGTTTAAAGTTTCAGCAAATCAGATTGCAGCTCACGTACACGCACGTGTATGCATGTGCATGGTATCCATACCTTCTTGTAGAAGTCCATTTTATAAATCTATGTTCCAAATCCCATCCTGTTTGGTTGAAAACCAAGGGAGTTATAGCTATTTAAAGTTTCAGCCAATCAGATTGCAGCGCACGTGCAAGCACGTGTTTTCATGATAA